>JAUCBJ010003790.1:0-172027 GCA_032718475.1 Nemertoderma westbladi
AATTCATAGAAAGTAATCAAATTAATGTCAGGTAATTCATTCAAACTGAGTATAAAATTGTAATTATTTACTGTAAAATATAACATGTGGTTGAAAATAAGTATTAGTATTTAGTGTACGTAGTTTGGGAGCCACACAAAATACAAGTATACTGCGAGTGATATAATTATTCCGGGGAAGACAATAGAATATGGGGATTTGTGCCCCAACGAGTTCTCTTACAGCATTTATTACGGCCAGATATTCTAAGGAAATTGACATAATACGAAGAAAGGTAGAGAGGGGAGACGATGTTCTTTGGGAAAGGAATAAAATTATCGTTAAATTATATCAAAAACTTCCAGATATCAGTAACTGATGTTCTTTCTTCTAGGAAGCAAAAAAAATCAATTAAAGTTGGGAATTATTTTTCATAAAATAATATAAAAGAAAACTTCGATTTTTTAAATTATTTTATAGATTTAAGATAAATAAAAATATATTTAGCTGATATAAAGGGAATTTATTTTGAACCAAATAAAACGTAGTTGAAAAAAAAAGTTTATGTGGAAAACAAATGTGCCGGAAAATGAGACACAAGAAAACCGAGTTCTCGAATAAATTCCGCTTCGGTTGATAACAAATTCTGCCATATTGTATTTTCTTCCGGACTCGGAATGTTGGCCTAATTTTTGTGATCACTAATTCAAGTGAATATAAAACGGCATAAAACAGGTCTATTAATTCTGTCTCTCAGGCTGTGACACTCCGTTTAGTGTAGAACAGACTCCGTATGGCGACCACTTGGCCAACACTAGCAACCACCATACTCACACTGTTAACTATCGACCAAAAGTTAACGCGAGAGAAGTTATTCTCGGCAGCGCTCCGGTCGCGTAACTCGACGTTACGGAACTGGTTCTGCGAATGTTTCACCGAATCCATAGACTTCTTCAACTCCCTCAACGAATCTTTGAGGTCGTCGACCTTCATATCCAGACGTTCTTCGTCATACTCTTCCGGGACATCCCCCTCAGTGGTCCCATCGGGGTCGGAAGGGGCGTCAACGTACAACTCAAAGAAGATGACCTTCTCCGTGAACCGCGAGAAGGTGTTATCGAAACAGAATTTATAATCGCCTGTCTCCGTAGCCACGTATCTGTGCTCGGCGTCCTGTTTACGGAGATCGTTAATGACGAACTTGTTTGAGGGCGACAGGAGCGCGAAGTTCACGTCCATCTGTCCGCCTTCCACCACCTGGTAGTCCAGTTCAACTGCGTTACCTGGACGTAGCGGGTGGTAGAAACATTCCCGTTTACTGGCTGCCAGTACGAATGTAAGGTCTGCTTCGTAAGCCATTGCGAGTTGCTGTAATATGAGACATAATGTAATAATGAAACACAAGGAAGGAGTGGAGTTACCAGATTGACTCATTATTTTGTATTTTTAAGAAGAACAAGTTCAAAATCTACAACAGTTTGTTGCAATAGGCCTAATGGGTGAATGGTATTAACTTACTGATGTAGGTACAGCTTTACAGCTTTAGTACCGGTACTGTAGTACCGGTAAAGGTAGCCTAACCAACAGTCTGACGAGACTGATGCAGAAAATAAGGACTACCAGACTACGGGATGTTGCTCTTCTTAATAAGTTAGTATATCGGTAGGCCTAACGGTTCCCTATTTTTCCAAATTTGACGAATTTAGTTCGAATTTAGGCGAACTTATTTCCAGTTCCAAATGTTTCAAAGTATGGGTAGTAGACGAAGCCCATGCATAGGTGCGGGGGCGAGGCACATTGGGAACGCCACCCAACAAAACAATTTAACAAAATGAGAAAATTGCAAAATTAATTAGTTTAATTATTAAAAAAGTAGCAGTAGTCATTTATAATATAACTTTACGCTATTTGAGTTAAGGTTACACTTTTACTAAACTAGCAACCCAGGCGTGCTTACGCGCGCCTATGAGCAGAATAACAATAGTAACAAATTAACAGTAATGGTAATAGTAATAAATTATAAATTATAAAAAGGCAATTTTTCAAGCGCTCAGGCTCACCCTCCTAGAAAATTCCAAGCAAGAGTTTGTTTTGTATTCTAAGGAAAGGGGAGCTATCAGCTGGGTAAAATGTTATTTGCCTGTGGTCAGAGAGATCCCACTCTGTAACTTGGCAATTGCTCAAATCCATTCAGCTGAATGGAACAGTAGAGTAAACTAAAGTAAATTCACTCAACAATGTTCTGAAGGGAAGTCTGACGAGTCTTCCGCTAAATGTCATAAAACATTTTGAATGCCACAGTGTGTAACCTAATACAGATAATAAGCAGTGATTTTTACATTTCAAACTATAATGTTAGCCTTTATGGAGAATCATTATGAGGCTGAGTAAACATTCAGCCTTATAAAGCATACAGCCTCCACAGTATTAATGATGGCCCAAAGATTTCTAAATAAAACATTATTATTAGATGAGAGTACAGTGCAATTAATAGTAGCCAACATACTGTGTAACTAACAGTCATTCAGCTTGCACGCCAATTAACGCAGCAGAGAGAGTAACCTTGTAGATCTTCCCATAGGATGCATTTGGGATGAGTTATTCAGCTGAGGCTATAATAGCCAGCTAACCCAGTTAATGTTTGGTTTTATTGATAATAATCAAAAGCAATCAAGTTCATTACTCATATAGTTTTCTTGATCTTTAATAATAGCGCACACCGATGTCTAATAATTGGCTGAAGTGTGTTCGTGAGTAATGGATATATGCTAAAGATCTTGCATATTCTTAATTATCTCGAAAATTAATTAATTAATTAACATGTAACTTTCCTATTCCCTGACCGATACACATATAAACCATCATACAAAATTTTGTAACGATGCACCGGAGCGTTTAGAGTAGGTGGAGATACAGCTACGACTATGACAAACATAGATAGCCAGCCCGTTTACAATTGTATTATTATTATTATATTAATTAATATTATTAATATTAATTATTATATTATAGATAGATAGATAGAAGAAGATTATAGAATAGAATAGAATAGAATAGAGGTAGAATATGTAAATTTTGCGCGTTTTATATATCTTTTATTTTCTCCCTTAAATTTTCCGCCCCGGGGAGTCGCTTCCTGTGTAATTTCGACGATATCAAAATTCAACACTCTCCAGAGGAAAATCGACGCAAATAACAGATGATTACTCTAAGAAATAAAATAATTACTCTCAAAAACATGTTCTATTGACTTATTGTTTTGGTTAGAATAACGTGACACTGTAACCTGTTCCTTTCCCTAAATTGATGCTTTAGCAATGCCGCGGTATATTAATTCGCCGATATGGGATTTGCGTCAAGTCCCCCCCCCCCCCCCCCTCCCCTGTTTCAAATTCGCAAGCTTTGGAACTAAATTCGTTTTACATAAGATGGTTGGGACTAAGTTCGTCTCGATTGGAACTAAGTTAGTGAGTTTTATGATTAATGGTTATTGTTGAGATTAGGTAACTTGACAGTGCTCGATAATTTATGCCACTGTTCTTCTGGGCTAGCACCATCAGACTGCCTAAACTTAGGTATGTATTGCACTGGAATATCAACCAAAAGGTGAGTCATAGAATTCTCAGAATTTTGGTCAAAACTCAAATCAGGAAGGAGCCTGTAATCCTTGCCAGCTGCCCTTAACCCATGGACACAGTTTTCTGTGTAATGGAACTCTATGGGGTAGGAAAGTGAAAATTGTCCTGATTGGTCATTTGGTTATAACAGGGGCAACCAAGACAAAGAAACCAAGGTTCTGTTCATGGGCTGTTCAAGGCACCTGTGGCAATTCAGAGTCCTATCCCAAAACCAAACACAGCAAGGCGTAAGTTTATATGTTCTCAACAACCTTGAGATATTGCTGCGTTTAGAGTAGTTCGCGAATTGCGCAAAAAATATAGTTTCGTCGCAAAAGCTTTTGCAGCGCCTCTACCTTCCCGCTCCTTCGCCTCTGCCCACCACCTCCTTTTGTTTCTCCCGGACCTGCGCCATTGTATCCGGTGTGGCGCTGATAATTATAATAATAATACTAATATTGGTTATTTATATAGTGCTTTTCTACGCTCGGCATACTCAAAGAGCTTTTATTATCATTACCCAAGCAAAGCCAGGTTCCCATTATACCGCTGGGTTGGTGTAGGCACTAATGTCTAAACAACCGTGCAAAATTTCTACAGCCTCACAGACCCAAAGCGAGCTGGTAAACTGATGTGACAGGTCAGTGGGCACCGGAATACCGATACCCCCTTCACTGACTGGCAAGGAGAGCAACAGGCTTTCCTCTTTTGTGATAGCAGGCCGATCGGTGAGACAGCAAGGGAGGCAACAAGTACTACCCGGCATCAGGTAATACGGTAGTACTAAGTGCCTAAGCACCAGGTACTATGGTAGTATTAACTGCCTAGGCAATGGGAACTACCCTCAGGCACCAAGTACTATGGTAGTATTAACTGCCTAGGCAATGGGAACTACCCTCAGGCACCAAGTACTATGGTAGTATTAACTGCCTAGGCAATGGGAACTACCCTCAGGCACCAAGTACTATGGTAGTATTAACTGCCTAGGCAATGGGAACTACCCTCAGGCACCAAGTACTATGGTAGTATTAACTGCCTAGGCAATGGGAACTACCCTCAGGCACCTAGTACTATGGTAGTATTAAGTGCCTAGGCAATGGCAACTAACCTCAGGCACCAAGTACTATGGTAGTATTAACTGCCTAGGCAATGGGAACTACCCTCAGGCACCAAGTACTATGGCAGTATTAACTGCCTAGGCAATGGGAACTACCCTCAGGCACCAAGTACTATGGTAGTATTAAATGCCTAGGCAATGGGAACTACCCTCAGGCACCAAGTACTATGGTAGTATTAACTGCCTAGGCAATGGGAACTACCCTCAGGCACCAAGTACTATGGTAGTATTAACTGCCTAGGCAATGGGAACTACCCTCAGGCACCAAGTACTATGGTAGTATTAACTGCCTAGGCAATGGGAACTACCCTCAGGCACCAGGTACTATGGTAGTACTGAGTGCCTAGGCAATGGGAACTACCCTCAGGCACCAAGTACTATGGTAGTATTAACTGCCTAGGCAATGGGAACTACCCTCAGGCACCAAGTACTATGGTAGTATTAACTGCCTAGGCAATGGGAACTACCCTCAGGCACCAGGTACTATGGTAGTATTAACTGCCTAGGCAATGGGAACTACCCTCAGGCACCAGGTACTATGGTAGTATTGAGTGCCTAGGCAATGGGAACTACCCTCAGGCACCAAGTACTATGGTAGTATTAACTGCCTAGGCAATGGGAACTACCCTCAGGCACCAAGTACTATGGTAGTATTAACTGCCTAGGCAATGGGAACTACCCTCAGGCACCAAGTACTATGGTAGTATTAACTGCCTAGGCAATGGGAACTACCCTCAGGCACCAAGTACTATGGTAGTATTAACTGCCTAGGCAATGGGAACTACCCTCAGGCACCAGGTACTATGGTAGTATTAACTGCCTAGGCAATGGGAACTACCCTCAGGCACCAGGTACTATGGTAGTATTGAATGCCTAGGCAATGGGAACTACCCTCAGGCACCAGGTACTATGGTAGTATTAACTGCCTAGGCAATGGGAACTACCCTCAGGCACCAGGTACTATGGTAGTATTAACTGCCTAGGCAATGGGAACTACCCTCAGGCACCAAGTACTATGGTAGTATTAACTGCCTAGGCAATGGGAACTACCCTCAGGCACCAAGTACTATGGTAGTATTAACTGCCTAGGCAATGGGAACTACCCTCAGGCACCAGGTACTATGGTAGTATTGAATGCCTAGGCAATGGGAACTACCCTCAGGCACCAAGTACTATGGTAGTATTAACTGCCTAGGCAATGGGAACTACCCTCAGGCACCAGGTACTATGGTAGTATTAACTGCCTAGGCAATGGGAACTACCCTCAGGCACCAAGTACTATGGTAGTATTAACTGCCTAGGCAATGGGAACTACCCTCAGGCACCAGGTACTATGGTAGTATTAAGTGCCTAGGCAATGGGAACTACCCTCAGGCACCAAGTACTATGGTAGTATTAACTGCCTAGGCAATGGGAACTACCCTCAGGCACCAAGTACTATGGTAGTATTAACTGCCTAGGCAATGGGAACTACCCTCAGGCACCAAGTACTATGGTAGTATTAACTGCCTAGGCAATGGGAACTACCCTCAGGCACCAAGTACTATGGTAGTATTAACTGCCTAGGCAATGGGAACTACCCTCAGGCACCAAGTACTATGGTAGTATTAACTGCCTAGGCAATGGGAACTACCCTCAGGCACCAGGTACTATGGTAGTATTAAATGCCTAGGCAATGGGAACTACCCTCAGGCACCAAGTACTATGGTAGTATTAACTGCCTAGGCAATGGGAACTACCCTCAGGCACCAAGTACTATGGTAGTATTAACTGCCTAGGCAATGGGAACTACCCTCAGGCACCAGGTACTATGGTAGTATTAAATGCCTAGGCAATGGGAACTACCCTCAGGCACCAAGTACTATGGTAGTATTAACTGCCTAGGCAATGGGAACTACCCTCAGGCACCAAGTACTATGGTAGTATTAACTGCCTAGGCAATGGGAACTACCCTCAGGCACCAAGTACTATGGTAGTATTAACTGCCTAGGCAATGGGAACTACCCTCAGGCACCAAGTACTATGGTAGTATTAACTGCCTTGGGAATGGGAACTACCCTCAGGCACCAAGTACTATGGTAGTATTAACTGCCTAGGCAATGGGAACTACCCTCAGGCACCATATACTATGGTAGTATTAACTGCCTAGGCAATAATGGGGGTACTATGGTAGTATTAACTGCCTAGGCAATGGGAACTACCCTCAGGCACCAAGTACTATGGTAGTATTAACTGCCTAGGCAATGGGAACTACCCTCAGGCACCATATACTATGGTAGTATTAACTTCCTAGGCAATGGGGGTACTATGGTAGTATTAACTGCCTAGGCAATGGGAACTACCCTCAGGCACCAGGTACAACCCTAAATTTATGACTTAAACTAAACTTTTGTACTGCATGTAAGGTATTGTCTTAGTGGGAAATTTAATCCCTTCCATTCCCTCATTCCTGATGAAAAACTTATACGTTCTGTTATTATATCATAGTTTTACGTAAAACTAAACAACAGTCAGAACATAATGGTTTTTGATGACCAAGAACTGAAACACATAGAGAAGATCATTCACCACTCGATTTCGATATATCCTGCCTCATTTTAAAGGAAAAACAGGCTTAAAATCAAACAACTTCTAAAAATGTGTAGGTCATACTGTATATTCTTGTTAAGAATGAAGTAGTGAGGCTGTGCGAGAAAAATGCGGTATTTACGAATAATACACACAATACACCAAGGGCTAGGAGAAACTCAACAGAGTAGAAGCGTTGGAGGTCACTTGGGTCGAGATAAGACAAGAAAGAATAATACATGCAATGCACCAAGGGCTAGGAGAAACTCAAGAGAGTAGAAGCGTTGGTGGTCACTTGGGTCGAGTTAAGACAAGAAAGAATAATACATGCAATACACCAAGGGCTATGAGAAACTCAAGAGAGTAGAAGCGTTGGTGGTTACTTGGGTCGAGATAAGACAAGAAAGAATAATACATGCAATGCACCAAGGGCTAGGAGAAACTCAAGAGAGTAGAAGCGTTGGTTGTCACTTGGGTCGAGATAAGACAAGAAAGAATAATACACACAATACACCAAGGGCTAGGAGAAACTCAAGAGAGTAGAAACGTTGGGGGTCACTTGGGTTGAGATAAGACAAGAACGAATAATACATGCAATACACCAAGGGCTAGGAGAAACTCAACAGAGTAGAAGTGTTGGGGGTCACTTGAGTTGAGATAAGACAACAAAGAATAATACACGCAATGCACCATGAGCTAGGAGAAACTCAAGAGAGTAGAAGCATTGGTAGTCACTTGGGTTGAGATAAGACAACAAAGAATAATACACGCAATGCACCAAGGGCTAGGAGAAACTCAAGAGAGTAGAAGCGTTGGTTGTCACTTGGGTCGAGATAAGACAAGAAAGAATAATACACACAATACACCAAGGGCTAGGAGAAACTCAAGAGAGTAGAAGCGTTGGTGGTTACTTGGGTCGAGATAAGACAAGAAAGAATAATACATGCAATGCACCAAGGGCTAGGAGAAACTCAAGAGAGTAGAAGCGTTGGTGGTCACTTGGGTCGAGTTAAGACAAGAAAGAATAATACATGCAATACACCAAGGGCTATGAGAAACTCAAGAGAGTAGAAGCGTTGGTGGTCACTTGGGTCGAGTTAAGACAAGAAAGAATAATACATGCAATGCACCAAGGGCTAGGAGAAACTCAAGAGAGTAGAAGCGTTGGTGGTCACTTGGGTCGAGTTAAGACAACAAAGAATAATACATGCAATGCACCAAGGGCTAGGAGAAACTCAAGAGAGTAGAAGCGTTGGTGGTTACTTGGGTCGAGATAAGACAAGAAAGAATAATACATGCAATGCACCAAGGGCTAGGAGAAACTCAAGAGAGTAGAAGCGTTGGTGGTTACTTGGGTCGAGATAAGACAAGAAAGAATAATACATGCAATGCACCAAGGGCTAGGAGAAACTCAAGAGAGTAGAAGCGTTGGTGGTTACTTGGGTCGAGATAAGACAAGAAAGAATAATACATGCAATGCACCAAGAGCTAGGAGAAACTCAAGAGAGTAGAAGCGTTGGTGGTCACTTGGGTCGAGTTAAGACAAGAAAGAATAATACATGCAATGCACCAAGGGCTAGGAGAAACTCAAGAGAGTAGAAGCGTTGGTGGTCACTTGGGTCGAGTTAAGACAACAAAGAATAATACATGCAATACACCAAGGGCTATGAGAAACTCAAGAGAGTAGAAGCGTTGGTGGTTACTTGGGTCGAGATAAGACAAGAAAGAATAATACATGCAATGCACCTAAGGGCTAGGAGAAACTTAAGAGAGTAGAAGCGTTGGTGGTCACTTGGGTCGAGTTAAGACAAGAAAGAATAATACATGCAATACACCAAGGGCTATGAGAAACTCAAGAGAGTAGAAGCGTTGGTGGTTACTTGGGTCGAGATAAGACAAGAAAGAATAATACATGCAATGCACCAAGGGCTAGGAGAAACTCAAGAGAGTAGAAGCGTTGGTTGTCACTTGGGTCGAGATAAGACAAGAACGAATAATACATGCAATACACCAAGGGCTAGGAGAAACTCAACAGAGTAGAAGTGTTGGGGGTCACTTGAGTTGAGATAAGACAACAAAGAATAATACACGCAATGCACCATGAGCTAGGAGAAACTCAAGAGAGTAGAAGCATTGGTAGTCACTTGGGTTGAGATAAGACAACAAAGAATAATACACGCAATGCACCAAGGGCTAGGAGAAACTCAAGAGAGTAGAAGCGTTGGTTGTCACTTGGGTCGAGATAAGACAAGAAAGAATAATACACACAATACACCAAGGGCTAGGAGAAACTCAAGAGAGTAGAAGCGTTGGTGGTTACTTGGGTCGAGATAAGACAAGAAAGAATAATACATGCAATGCACCAAGGGCTAGGGGAAACTCAAGAGAGTAGAAGCGTTGGTTGTCACTTGGGTCGAGATAAGACAAGAAAGAATAATACATGCAATACACAAAGGGCTAGGAGAAACTCAAGAGAGTAGAAGCGTTGGTGGTCACTTGGGTCGAGATAAGACAAGAACGAATAATACACTCAATACACCAAGGGCTAGGAGAAACTCAAGAGAGTAGAAGTGTTGGTGGTCACTTGGGTCGAGATAAGACAAGAACGAATAATACACTCAATACACCAAGGGCTAGGAGAAACTCAAGAGAGTAGAAGCGTTGGTTGTCACTTGGGTTGAGATAAGACAAGAACGAATAATACACTCAATACACAAAGGGCTAGGAGAAACTCAAGAGAGTAGAAGCGTTGGTTGTCACTTGGGTCGAGATAAGACAAGAACGAATAATACACTCAATACACCAAGGGCTAGGAGAAACTCAAGAGAGTAGAAGCGTTGGTGGTCACTTGGGTCGAGATAAGAAAAGAACGAATAATACATGCAATACACCAAGGGCTATGAGAAACTCAAGAGAGTAGAAGCGTTGGTGGTCACTTGGGTCGAGATAAGACAAGAACGAATAATACACTCAATACACCAAGGGCTAGGAGAAACTCAAGAGAGTAGAAGCGTTGGTTGTCACTTGGGTTGAGATAAGACAAGAACGAATAATACACTCAATACACCAAGGGCTAGGAGAAACTCAAGAGAGTAGAAGTGTTGGTGGTCACTTGGGTCGAGATAAGACAAGAACGAATAATACACTCAATACACCAAGGGCTAGGAGAAACTCAAGAGAGTAGAAGCGTTGGTTGTCACTTGGGTTGAGATAAGACAAGAACGAATAATACACTCAATACACAAAGGGCTAGGAGAAACTCAAGAGAGTAGAAGCGTTGGTTGTCACTTGGGTTGAGATAAGACAAGAACGAATAATACACTCAATACACCAAGGGCTAGGAGAAACTCAAGAGAGTAGAAGTGTTGGTGGTCACTTGGGTCGAGATAAGACAAGAACGAATAATACACTCAATACACCAAGGGCTAGGAGAAACTCAAGAGAGTAGAAGTGTTGGTGGTCACTTGGGTCGAGATAAGACAAGAACGAATAATACACTCAATACACCAAGGGCTAGGAGAAACTCAAGAGAGTAGAAGCGTTGGGGGTCACTTGGGTCGAGATAAGACAAGAAAGAATAATACACTCAATACACAAAGGGCTAGGAGAAACTCAAGAGAGTAGAAGCGTTGGTGGTCACTTGGGTCGAGATAAGACAAGAACGAATAATACATGCAATGCACCAAGGGCTATGAGAAACTCAAGAGAGTAGAAGCGTTGGTTGTCACTTGGGTTGAGATAAGACAAGAAAGAATAATACACACAATACACCAAGGGCTAGGAGAAACTCAAGAGAGTAGAAGCGTTGGGGGTCACTTGGGTCGAGATAAGACAAGAAAGAATAATACACTCAATACACAAAGGGCTAGGAGAAACTCAAGAGAGTAGAAGCGTTGGTGGTAACTTGGGTCGAGATAAGACAAGAACGAATAATACACTCAATACACAAAGGGCTAGGAGAAACTCAAGAGAGTAGAAGCGTTGGTTGTCACTTGGGTCGAGATAAGACAAGAACGAATAATACACTCAATACACCAAGGGCTAGGAGAAACTCAAGAGAGTAGAAGCGTTGGTTGTCACTTGGGTCGAGATAAGACAAGAAAGAATAATACACACAATACACCAAGGGCTAGGAGAAACTCAAGAGAGTAGAAGCGTTGGTGGTTACTTGGGTCGAGATAAGACAAGAAAGAATAATACATGCAATGCACCAAGGGCTAGGAGAAACTCAAGAGAGTAGAAGCGTTGGTTGTCACTTGGGTCGAGATAAGACAAGAAAGAATAATACATGCAATACACAAAGGGCTAGGAGAAACTCAAGAGAGTAGAAGCGTTGGTGGTCACTTGGGTCGAGATAAGACAAGAACGAATAATACACTCAATACACCAAGGGCTAGGAGAAACTCAAGAGAGTAGAAGTGTTGGTGGTCACTTGGGTCGAGATAAGACAAGAACGAATAATACACTCAATACACCAAGGGCTAGGAGAAACTCAAGAGAGTAGAAGTGTTGGTGGTCACTTGGGTCGAGATAAGACAAGAACGAATAATACACTCAATACACAAAGGGCTAGGAGAAACTCAAGAGAGTAGAAGCGTTGGTGGTTACTTGGGTCGAGATAAGACAAGAACGAATAATACACTCAATACACAAAGGGCTAGGAGAAACTCAAGAGAGTAGAAGCATTGGGGGTCACTTGGGTCGAGATAAGACAAGAACGAATAATACATGCAATACACCAAGGGCTAGGAGAAACCCAAGAGAGTAGAAGCGTTGGTTGTCACTTGGGTTGAGATAAGACAAGAAAGAATAATACACACAATACACCAAGGGCTAGGAGAAACTCAAGAGAGTAGAAGCGTTGGGGGTCACTTGGGTCGAGATAAGACAAGAAAGAATAATACACTCAATACACAAAGGGCTAGGAGAAACTCAAGAGAGTAGAAGCGTTGGTGGTCACTTGGGTCGAGATAAGACAAGAACGAATAATACACTCAATACACAAAGGGCTAGGAGAAACTCAAGAGAGTAGAAGCGTTGGTTGTCACTTGGGTCGAGATAAGACAAGAACGAATAATACACTCAATACACCAAGGGCTAGGAGAAACTCAAGAGAGTAGAAGCGTTGGTTGTCACTTGGGTTGAGATAAGACAAGAACGAATAATACACTCAATACACAAAGGGCTAGGAGAAACTCAAGAGAGTAGAAGCGTTGGTGGTTACTTGGGTCGAGATAAGACAAGAACGAATAATACACTCAATACACAAAGGGCTAGGAGAAACTCAAGAGAGTAGAAGCATTGGGGGTCACTTGGGTCGAGATAAGACAAGAACGAATAATACATGCAATACACCAAGGCCTAGGAGAAACTCAAGAGAGTAGAAGCGTTGGTTGTCACTTGGGTCGAGATAAGACAAGAACGAATAATACATGCAATGCACCAAGGGCTAGGAGAAACTCAAGAGAGTAGAAGCGTTGGTTGTCACTTGGGTCGAGATAAGACAAGAACGAATAATACACACAATACACCAAGGGCTAGGAGAAACTCAAGAGAGTAGAAGCGTTGGGGGTCACTTGGGTCGAGATAAGACAAGAACGAATAATACATGCAATACACCAAGGGCTAGGAGAAACTCAAGAGAGTAGAAGCGTTGGTTGTCACTTGGGTTGAGATAAGACAAGAACGAATAATACACTCAATACACAAAGGGCTAGGAGAAACTCAAGAGAGTAGAAGCGTTGGTTGTCACTTGGGTTGAGATAAGACAAGAACGAATAATACACTCAATACACCAAGGGCTAGGAGAAACTCAAGAGAGTAGAAGTGTTGGTGGTCACTTGGGTCGAGATAAGACAAGAACGAATAATACACTCAATACACCAAGGGCTAGGAGAAACTCAAGAGAGTAGAAGTGTTGGTGGTCACTTGGGTCGAGATAAGACAAGAACGAATAATACACTCAATACACCAAGGGCTAGGAGAAACTCAAGAGAGTAGAAGCGTTGGGGGTCACTTGGGTCGAGATAAGACAAGAAAGAATAATACACTCAATACACAAAGGGCTAGGAGAAACTCAAGAGAGTAGAAGCGTTGGTGGTCACTTGGGTCGAGATAAGACAAGAACGAATAATACATGCAATGCACCAAGGGCTATGAGAAACTCAAGAGAGTAGAAGCGTTGGTTGTCACTTGGGTTGAGATAAGACAAGAAAGAATAATACACACAATACACCAAGGGCTAGGAGAAACTCAAGAGAGTAGAAGCGTTGGGGGTCACTTGGGTCGAGATAAGACAAGAAAGAATAATACACTCAATACACAAAGGGCTAGGAGAAACTCAAGAGAGTAGAAGCGTTGGTGGTCACTTGGGTCGAGATAAGACAAGAACGAATAATACACTCAATACACAAAGGGCTAGGAGAAACTCAAGAGAGTAGAAGCGTTGGTTGTCACTTGGGTCGAGATAAGACAAGAACGAATAATACACTCAATACACCAAGGGCTAGGAGAAACTCAAGAGAGTAGAAGCGTTGGTTGTCACTTGGGTTGAGATAAGACAAGAACGAATAATACACTCAATACACAAAGGGCTAGGAGAAACTCAAGAGAGTAGAAGCGTTGGTGGTTACTTGGGTCGAGATAAGACAAGAACGAATAATACACTCAATACACAAAGGGCTAGGAGAAACTCAAGAGAGTAGAAGCATTGGGGGTCACTTGGGTCGAGATAAGACAAGAACGAATAATACATGCAATATACCAAGGCCTAGGAGAAACTCAAGAGAGTAGAAGCGTTGGTTGTCACTTGGGTCGAGATAAGACAAGAACGAATAATACATGCAATGCACCAAGGGCTAGGAGAAACTCAAGAGAGTAGAAGCGTTGGTTGTCACTTGGGTCGAGATAAGACAAGAACGAATAATACACACAATACACCAAGGGCTAGGAGAAACTCAAGAGAGTAGAAGCGTTGGGGGTCACTTGGGTCGAGATAAGACAAGAACGAATAATACATGCAATACACAAAGGGCTAGGAGAAACTCAAGAGAGTAGAAGCGTTGGGGGTCACTTGCGTCGAGATAAGACAAGAATGAATAATACACTCAATACACAAAGGGCTAGGAGAAACTCAAGAGAGTAGAAGCGTTGGGGGTCACTTGGGTCGAGATAAGACAAGAACGAATAATACATGCAATGCACCAAGGGCTATGAGAAACTCAAGAGAGTAGAAGCGTTGGTGGTCACTTGGGTCGAGATAAGACAAGAACGAATAATACATGCAATACACAAAGGGCTAGGAGAAACTCAAGAGAGTAGAAGCGTTGGTGGTCACTTGGGTCGAGATAAGACAAGAACGAATAATACATGCAATACACAAAGGGCTAGGAGAAACTCAAGAGAGTAGAAGCGTTGGTGGTTACTCGGGTCGAGATAAGACAAGAACGAATAATACATGCAATGCACCAAGGGCTAGGAGAAACTCAAGAGAGTAGAAGCGTTGGTGGTCACTTGGGTCGAGATAAGACAAGAACGAATAATACACTCAATAGACAAAGGGCTAGGAGAAACTCAAGAGAGTAGAAGCGTTGGGGGTCACTTGGGTCGAGATAAGACAAGAAAGAATAATACACACAATAGACCAAGGGCTAGGAGAAACTCAAGAGAGTAGAAGCGTTGGTTGTCACTTGGGTCGAGTTAAGACAAGAATGAGTAATACATGCAATGCACCAAGGGCTATGAGAAACTCAAGAGAGTAGAAGCGTTGGTGGTCACTTGGGTCGAGTTAAGACAAGAATGAGTAATACATGCAATACACAAAGGGCTAGGAGAAACTCAAGAGAGTAGAAGCGTTGGTGGTTACTCGGGTCGAGATAAGACAAGAACGAATAATACATGCAATGCACCAAGGGCTAGGAGAAACTCAAGAGAGTAGAAGCGTTGTTGGTCACTTGGGTCGAGTTAAGACAAGAATGAGTAATACATGCAATGCACCAAGGGCTAGGAGAAACTCAAGAGAGTAGAAGCGTTGGTGGTCACTTGGGTCGAGATAAGACAAGAACGAATAATACATGCAATGCACCAAGGGCAAGGAGAAACTCAGAGAGTAGAAGCGTTGGTTGTCACTTGGGTTGAGATAAGACAAGAAAGAATAATACACACAATACACCAAGGGCTAGGAGAAACTCAAGAGAGTAGAAGCGTTGGTGGTCACTTGGGTCGAGTTAAGACAAGAATGAGTAATACATGCAATACACAAAGGGCTAGGAGAAACTCAAGAGAGTAGAAGCGTTGGTGGTCACTTGGGTCGAGATAAGACAAGAAAGAATAATACATGCAATGCACCAAGGGCTAGGAGAAACTCAAGAGAGTAGAAGCGTTGGTGGTCACTTGGGTCGAGTTAAGACAAGAAAGAATAATACATGCAATGCACCAAGGGCTAGGAGAAACTCAAGAGAGTAGAAGCGTTGGTGGTCACTTGGGTCGAGATAAGACAAGAAAGAATAATACATGCAATGCACCAAGGGCTAGGAGAAACTCAACAGAGTAGAAGTGTTGGTGGTTACTCGGGTCGAGATAAGACAAGAACGAATAATACATGCAATGCACCAAGGGCTAGGAGAAACTCAAGAGAGTAGAAGCGTTGTTGGTCACTTGGGTCGAGTTAAGACAAGAACGAATAATACACTCAATACACAAAGGGCTAGGAGAAACTCAAGAGAGTAGAAGCGTTGGTTGTCACTTGGGTCGAGATAAGACAAGAAAGAATAATACACTCAATACACAAAGGGCTAGGAGAAACTCAAGAGAGTAGAAGCGTTGTTGGTCACTTGGGTCGAGTTAAGACAAGAACGAATAATACACTCAATACACAAAGGGCTAGGAGAAACTCAAGAGAGTAGAAGCATTGGTGGTTACTCGGGTCGAGATAAGACAAGAACGAATAATACATGCAATGCACCAAGGGCTAGGAGAAACTCAAGAGAGTAGAAGCGTTGTTGGTCACTTGGGTCGAGTTAAGACAAGAACGAATAATACACACAATACACCAAGGGCTAGGAGAAACTCAAGAGAGTAGAAGCGTTGGTGGTTACTCGGGTCGAGATAAGACAAGAACGAATAATACATGCAATGCACCAAGGGCTAGGAGAAACTCAACAGAGTAGAAGCGTTGGGGGTCACTTGGGTCGAGTTAAGACAAGAATGAGTAATACATGCAATGCACCAAGGGCTAGGAGAAACTCAAGAGAGTAGAAGCGTTGGTGGTCACTTGGGTCGAGTTAAGACAAGAATGAGTAATACATGCAATACACAAAAGGCTAGGAGAAACTCAAGAGAGTAGAAGCGTTGGGGGTCACTTGGGTCGAGTTAAGACAAGAATGAGTAATACATGCAATGCACCAAGGGCTAGGAGAAACTCAAGAGAGTAGAAGCGTTGGTGGTCACTTGGGTCGAGTTAAGACAAGAATGAGTAATACATGCAATACACAAAGGGCTAGGAGAAATTCAAGAGAGTAGAAGCGTTGGTTGTCACTTGGGTCGAGATAAGACAAGAAAGAATAATACACTCAATACACAAAGGGCTAGGAGAAACTCAAGAGAGTAGAAGCGTTGTTGGTCACTTGGGTCGAGTTAAGACAAGAAAGAATAATACACTCAATACACAAAGGGCTAGGAGAAACTCAAGAGAGTAGAAGCGTTGTTGGTCACTTGGGTCGAGTTAAGACAAGAACGAATAATACACTCAATACACAAAGGGCTAGGAGAAACTCAAGAGAGTAGAAGCATTGGTGGTTACTCGGGTCGAGATAAGACAAGAACGAATAATACATGCAATGCACCAAGGGCTAGGAGAAACTCAAGAGAGTAGAAGCGTTGTTGGTCACTTGGGTCGAGTTAAGACAAGAACGAATAATACACACAATACACCAAGGGCTAGGAGAAACTCAAGAGAGTAGAAGCGTTGGTGGTTACTCGGGTCGAGATAAGACAAGAACGAATAATACATGCAATGCACCAAGGGCTAGGAGAAACTCAACAGAGTAGAAGCGTTGGGGGTCACTTGGGTCGAGTTAAGACAAGAATGAGTAATACATGCAATGCACCAAGGGCTAGGAGAAACTCAAGAGAGTAGAAGCGTTGGTGGTCACTTGGGTCGAGTTAAGACAAGAATGAGTAATACATGCAATACACAAAGGGCTAGGAGAAACTCAAGAGAGTAGAAGCGTTGGGGGTCACTTGGGTCGAGTTAAGACAAGAATGAGTAATACATGCAATGCACCAAGGGCTAGGAGAAACTCAAGAGAGTAGAAGCGTTGGTGGTCACTTGGGTCGAGTTAAGACAAGAATGAGTAATACATGCAATACACAAAGGGCTAGGAGAAATTCAAGAGAGTAGAAGCGTTGGTGGTTACTCGGGTCGAGATAAGACAAGAACGAATAATACATGCAATGCACCAAGGGCTAGGAGAAACTCAAGAGAGTAGAAGCGTTGGTGGTCACTTGGGTCGAGTTAAGACAAGAATGAGTAATACATGCAATACACAAAGGGCTAGGAGAAACTCAAGAGAGTAGAAGCGTTGGTTGTCACTTGGGTTGAGATAAGACAAGAAAGAATAATACACACAATACACCAAGGGCTAGGAGAAACTCAAGAGAGTAGAAGCGTTGGTTGTCACTTGGGTCGAGATAAGACAAGAAAGAATAATACACGCAATACACCAAGGGCTAGGAGAAACTCAAGAGAGTAGAAGCGTTGGTGGTCACTTGGGTCGAGATAAGACAAGAACGAATAATACACTGCAATACACCAAGGGCTAGGAGAAACTCAAGAGAGTAGAAGCGTTGGTGGTCACTTGGGTCGAGATAAGACAAGAAAGAATAATACACACAATACACCAAGGGCTAGGAGAAACTCAAGAGAGTAGAAGCGTTGGTGGTCACTTGGGTCGAGTTAAGACAAGAATGAGTAATACATGCAATACACAAAGGGCTAGGAGAAACTCAAGAGAGTAGAAGCGTTGGTTGTCACTTGGGTTGAGATAAGACAAGAAAGAATAATACACACAATACACCAAGGGCTAGAAGAAACTCAAGAGAGTAGAAGCGTTGGTGGTCACTTGGGTCGAGTTAAGACAAGAATGAGTAATACATGCAATGCACCAAGGGCTAGGAGAAACTCAAGAGAGTAGAAGCGTTGGTGGTTACTCGGGTCGAGATAAGACAAGAACGAATAATACATGCAATGCACCAAGGGCTAGGAGAAACTCAAGAGAGTAGAAGCGTTGTTGGTCACTTGGGTCGAGTTAAGACAAGAACGAATAATACACACAATACACCAAGGGCTAGGAGAAACTCAAGAGAGTAGAAGCGTTGGTGGTCACTTGGGTCGAGTTAAGACAAGAATGAGTAATACATGCAATACACAAAGGGCTAGGAGAAACTCAAGAGAGTAGAAGCGTTGGTGGTTACTCGGGTCGAGATAAGACAAGAACGAATAATACATGCAATGCACCAAGGGCTAGGAGAAACTCAAGAGAGTAGAAGCGTTGTTGGTCACTTGGGTCGAGTTAAGACAAGAACGAATAATACACACAATACACCAAGGGCTAGGAGAAACTCAAGAGAGTAGAAGCGTTGGTGGTCACTTGGGTCGAGTTAAGACAAGAATGAGTAATACATGCAATACACCAAGGGCTAGGAGAAACTCAAGAGAGTAGAAGCGTTGGTGGTCACTTGGGTCGAGTTAAGACAAGAAAGAATAATACATGCAATGCACCAAGGGCTAGGAGAAACTCAAGAGAGTAGAAGCGTTGGTGGTCACTTGGGTCGAGATAAGACAAGAACGAATAATACACACAATACACCAAGGGCTAGGAGAAACTCAAGAGAGTAGAAGCGTTGGTGGTCACTTGGGTCGAGATAAGACAAGAATGAGTAATACATGCAATGCACCAAGGGCTAGGAGAAACTCAAGAGAGTAGAAGCGTTGGTGATCACTTGGGTCGAGTTAAGACAAGAACTAATAATACACACAATACACCAAGGGCTAGGAGAAACTCAAGAGAGTAGAAGCGTTGGTGGTCACTTGGGTCGAGTTAAGACAATAATGAGTAATACATGCAATACACCAAGGGCTAGGAGAAACTCAAGAGAGTAGAAGCGTTGGTGGTCACTTGGGTCGAGTTAAGACAAGAAAGAATAATACATGCAATGCACCAAGGGCTAGGAGAAACTCAAGAGAGTAGAAGCGTTGGTGGTCACTTGGGTCGAGATAAGACAAGAACGAATAATACACTCAATACACAAAGGGCTAGAAGAAACTCAAGAGAGTAGAAGCGTTGGTTGTCACTTGGGTTGAGATAAGACAAGAAAGAATAATACACACAATACACCAAGGGCTAGGAGAAACTCAAGAGAGTAGAAGCGTTGGTGGTCACTTGGGTCGAGATAAGACAAGAATGAGTAATACATGCAATGCACCAAGGGCTAGGAGAAACTCAAGAGAGTAGAAGCGTTGGTGGTCACTTGGGTCGAGATAAGACAAGAACGAATAATACACTCAATACACAAAGGGCTAGGAGAAACTCAAGAGAGTAGAAGCGTTGGTTGTCACTTGGGTTGAGATAAGACAAGAAAGAATAATACACACAATACACCAAGGGCTAGGAGAAACTCAAGAGAGTAGAAGCGTTGGTGGTCACTTGGGTCGAGATAAGACAAGAAAGAATAATACATGCAATGCACCAAGGGCTATGAGAAACTCAAGAGAGTAGAAGCGTTGGTTGTCACTTGGGTTGAGTTAAGACAAGAATGAAGCTTCAAGAAATGTGTTTATTACTAGGTATATAAATACAGACCCATAATCACGATACTGTCTTACATTTATTTTATATCACTAGGCCTATATGTACGACTTTCATATATGTTTACCATTTAATTATTTTTATTATTTAAATTTACTATTAATTATTATAATACTGTAGTGGCCTACATCCACTTCGGATATTAAATAAATATAAACCAACATAAATACATTATGTAACACTCAGGTTGGAACGGGTTTCTATGTGTGTAATATCATTTGGATATTTTAAATATACATTTTGGAGTTAGATATACTCATACTGTAAGTGGTCAGTCAAAAGCAACTCTGAGCACCGACAGACATCTAGTACTCTATAGATTTACTTCTCATTGATTTGCTCCCCCCCCCCCCCCCCCCCCTTAAGTTTTATTTAGGTTTTATTGTTCCCTGGAAATCTGCAATAAAAGTCCGACACAAAATAAATTAAGTAACTCAAACTTCTCTCCCTCCCCAAGAATACTGAATGTTTCAGTTTCAGAGGGTTTGGGGGCTTTAGATCAATGGCAATGCCAAAATTTCTTCTAAATTTATAAGATTTATGACATGTTACATGACAATATTACAGATGGGGGGAAACTGGAGTTAGATATACTAAGTGGTCAGTCAAAAGCAACTCCGAGCACCGGCCAACATGTATTACTCTATAGATTTACTTTTCATTGATTTGCTTCACCCCCCCCCCCCCCCCCCCCCCCCCTCTTAAATTTAATTCATTAATTAATTTTGTTCTTTCTATGAACCTATGATTTAATTAATACAATTGATTTCTTCACATAAACATCTTAATGAATAAATAATAATTATGAAACCAATATAATAATTAATATAGATTCATTGCGAACCAAATATGAGTACCAACTCTTGATTGCCAACTCCATACCAACTCCAATACAATGCATTAAATAAAAAGAAGCTAACGTTTTATATAATTTTCTTTAAAAAAAGGGCAGTACATGCTGCCTTTAGGTAGTACTAATTGCCTAGGCGGTTAATACTACGGTAGTAACTGATGCCTAGGCATATTGTAATACGGTAGTACTGAGTGCCGATGCACCACGTACTATGGTAGTATATTTTTGAGGTAGTATTAGCTGCCTGTTACACCGGGCCAGATAGGGTTAAGGGGGATGGTTTTTATAGTGTTTGTTGTTGTTACATAACATATATAAATATTTTAACCACCCCCACTAAACATATTATTTATTTATTCATACCTAACATACCAAACCTACGGAAGCCCATAGCGGCCAGGACACAAACATTAAAGTGACAAATTGTGAGACAAGGAAAGGACGTTGAAATGACATAGACCGAATATTAATTATAATTAGTGAATCCATAGGTTATCTACCAGTTGCTAAAGTCCAATCGATTAAATCTATAAAGACGAGTAAATTTACCCATTGTATGGTAGATAATATGCAGTAAGTTATTGTTTGAACACAGATAGAACACTGTACCAAACACTGTACGTACATAGGTACTGTAGCTAATTTTATTTAAATAAATGATTATACTATACACTACAGTAGGTATTTATATAATAAATAAATTATGCAATAGTTGTACAGAAGATAATGGGCCAAATTGTTTGTCATTGATGGAGAGTTGATATATTTTAATTGTTTGATATTTTATTTTATTGTAATAAGTAAATAGATATTGTATTAAGTTTTAGTAGCCGATGTGGTTTGTATAGAATCCTCTTGGTGGGTAGATCGTCATGGCAACTAAAGACAGCGACCCTTTGGTTAAACCGGGTCTGCCGTCCTACTACTCCAACATGGAAGAGGACTACACCACACCTACAGCCCCAGAGATCTCTGGTCCGGTCACCTTCCCAGGGAGACAGGAGGACCCACCCCCCGCCTACAGTCTGTACCAGACACCCACTCCCAGCATAGAGTGCAAGGTCTGTATGACTCCAGTAAGTCTGGAAGGGAAGTCCAAACAGTCGGTGGTTAAATGCGGCCATTGTGGTGAGGCGTCGCCGGTGAAAGCGCCCCCTAGTGGTAAGAAGTATGTTCGGTGTCCGTGCAACTGTCTGCTTATCTGTAGACTGCAGAGTACCAAAGTGGCCTGTCCGAGGCCCCAATGTAAGCGAATAATAACGCTAACGGGAGGGGTCCCGACCTCCCAAGTCTGTCCGAACAGAGTGACCGCGATCTGTGGGCACTGTAGCGGCTCGTTTGTGTGTCAAGGGAAGAGCAGTCTGTCCAAGTGTCCCCAATGCGGTCGCGTCTCCTCTGTGGGTAACTTCGCACGCACTAGAGGCGCTATTTACCTTTCTATAGGAGCTGTGTTTCTACTCGCCGCCACTGCAGTTACCATAGCAACCGTGGAGTCTGCTTCCGGCGGTATGTATTTCGTGTGGACCGGCGGATTTGTTGTCGGGGTTTCTTTGATATTCAGAGGATTATGGATGTTTTGCATCACAACCAGCCCAACACAAACCGCAACCAATAATCCACAAAACAGTTAACAACGACGCATTTCTCTATTTAAGTCATTGAAAGTAAAATACCCACACAAAAATTTACATCTATAAAAAGGGTAACTACATTATATTTGTAAATAATAATTTAAATTTTATCATTTATTTTACAAAATCCTGTCCATTCAATACTATCAAACATCAGCTCAGCAATTTCTCGATGAGTTCCTTTATGTAAATTAAAGTTAATAATTATTATTGTTTCTACTCTAATAATTGTTTCTTATCTAATAATAATTGTTTATTTTCTAATAATTATTTATTTTCTAATAATTATTTATTCTCTAATAATAATTATTTCTTATCTAATATTTGTTTCTTCTCTAATAATTGTTTATTCTCTAATAATAATTGTTTCTTCTCTAATAATTGTTTCTTCTCTAATAATTGTTTCTTCTCTAATAATAATTGTTTATTCTCTAATAATTGTTTATTCTCTAATAATAATTGTTTCTTCTCTAATAATTGTTTCTTCTCTAATAATTGTTTCTTCTCTAATAATTGTTTCTTCTCTAATAATTGTTTCTTCTCTAATAATTGCTTCTTCTCTAATAATTGTTTCTTCTCTAATAATTGTTTATTCTCTAATAATAATTGTTTCTTCTCTAATAATTGTTTATTCTCTAATAATTGTTTATTCTCTAATAATTGTTTATTCTCTAATAATAATTGTTTCTTATCTAATATTTGTTTATTCTCTAATAATTGTTTCTTATCTAATAATTGTTTCTTATCTAATAATTGTTTCTTCTCTAATATTTGTTTATTCTCTAATAATAATTATTTCTTATCTAATAATTGTTTATTCTCTAATAATTGTTTCTTCTCTAATAATTGTTTCTTCTCTAATAATTGTTTCTTCTCTAATAATTGTTTCTTCTCTAATAATTGTTTCTTCTCTAATAATTGCTTCTTCTCTAATAATTGTTTCTTCTCTAATAATTGTTTATTCTCTAATAATAATTGTTTCTTCTCTAATAATTGTTTATTCTCTAATAATTGTTTATTCTCTAATAATTGTTTATTCTCTAATAATAATTGTTTCTTATCTAATATTTGTTTATTCTCTAATAATTGTTTCTTATCTAATAATTGTTTCTTATCTAATAATTGTTTCTTCTCTAATATTTGTTTATTCTCTAATAATAATTATTTCTTATCTAATAATTGTTTATTCTCTAATAATTGTTTATTCTCTAATAATAATTGTTTCTTATCTAATATTTGTTTATTCTCTAATAATTATTTCTTATCTAATAATTGTTTCTTCTCTAATAATTGTTTATTCGCTAATAATAATTGTTTCTTCTCTAATAATTGTTTATTCTCTAATAATTGTTTATTCTCTAATAATTGTTTATTCTCTAATAATAATTGTTTCTTATCTAATATTTGTTTATTCTCTAATAATTGTTTCTTATCTAATAATTGTTTCTTATCTAATAATTGTTTCTTCTCTAATAATTGTTTCTTCTCTAATATTTGTTTATTCTCTAATAATAATTATTTCTTATCTAATAATTGTTTCTTATCTAATAATTATTTCTTATCTAATAATTGTTTTTTCTCTAATATTTGTTTATTCTATAATAATAATTATTTCTTATCTAATAATTGTTTCTTCTCTAATAATTGTTTCTTCTCTAATAATTGTTTCTTCTCTAATATTTGTTTATTCTCTAATAATAATTATTTCTTATCTAATAATTGTTTCTCCTCTAATAATTGTTTCTCCTCTAATAATTGTTTCTTCTCTAATAATTGTTTCTTCTCTAATAATTGTTTATTCTCTAATAATAATTGTTTCTTCTCTAATAATTGTTTCTTCTCTAATAATTGTTTATTCTCTAATAATTGTTTATTCTCTAATAATAATTGTTTCTTCTCTAATAATTGTTTCTTCTCTAATAGTAATTGTTTCTTCTCTAATAATTGTTTCTTCTCTAATAATTGTTTATTATCTAATAATAATTGTTTCTTCTCTAATAATTGTTTCTTCTCTAATAATTGTTTCTTCTCTAATAATAATTATTTCTTCTCTAATATTTGTTTATTCTATAATAATAATTATTTATTCTCTAATAATTATTTCTTATCTAATAATTGTTTCTTCTCTAATAATAATTGTTTCTTCTCTAATAATTGTTTCTTCTCTAATAATAAGTGTTTCTTCTCTAATAATTGTTTCTTCTCTAATAATTATTTCTTATCTAATAATTGTTTCTTCTCTAATAATTGTTTATTCTCTAATAATAATTGTTTCTTCTCTAATAATTGTTTCTTCTCTAATAATTGTTTCTTCTCTAATAATTGTTTCTTCTCTAATAATTGTTTATTCTCTAATAATAATTGTTTCTTCTCTAATAATTGTTTCTTCTCTAATAATTGTTTCTTCTCTAATAATTGTTTATTCTCTAATAATAATTGTTTCTTCTCTAATAATTGTTTCTTCTCTAATAATTGTTTCTTCTCTAATAATTGTTTATTCTCTAATAATAATTATTTCTTATCTAATAATTATTTCTTATCTAATAATTGTTTCTTCTCTAATAATTGTTTCTTCTCTAATAATTGTTTATTCTCTAATAATAATTATTTCTTATCTAATAATTGTTTCTTCTCTAATAATTGTTTCTTCTCTAATAATTATTTCTTCTCTAATAATTGTTTCTTCCCTAATAATTGTTTATTCTCTAATAATAATTATTTATTATCTAATAATTATTTCTTATCTAATAATTGTTTCTTCTCTAATAATTGTTTCTTCTCTAATAATTGTTTCTTCTCTAATAATTGTTTATTCTCTAATAATAATTATTTCTTATCTAATAATTGTTTCTTCTCTAATAATTGTTTCTTCTCTAATAATTATTTCTTCTCTAATAATTGTTTCTTCCCTAATAATTGTTTATTCTCTAATAATAATTATTTCTTATCTAATAATTATTTCTTATCTAATAATTGTTTCTTCTCTAATAATTGTTTCTTCTCTAATAATTGTTTATTCTCTAATAATAATTATTTCTTATCTAATAATCGTTTCTTCTCTAATAATTGTTTCTTCTCTAATAATAATTGTTTCTTCTCTAATAATTGTTTCTTCTCTAATAATTATTTATTCTCTAATAATTGTTTCTTCTCTAATAATTGTTTATTCTCTAATAATAATTGTTTCTTCTCTAATAATTGTTTCTTCTCTAATAATAATTGTTTCTTCTCTAATAATTGTTTCTTCTCTAATAATTATTTCTTCTCTAATAATTGTTTCTTCTCTAATAATTGTTTCTTCTCTAATAATTGTTTCTTCTCTAATATTTGTTTATTCTCTAATAATTGTTTTTTCTCTAATAATTGTTTCTTCTCTAATAATAATTGTTTCTTCTCTAATATTTGTTTCTTCTCTAATAATTATTTATTCTCTAATAATTGTTTCTTCCCTAATAATTGTTTCTTCTCTAATAATTGTTTCTTCTCTAATAATTAATAATTGTTTCTTCTCTAATAATTAATAATTGTTTCTTCTCTAATAATTGTTTCTTCTCTAATAATTGTTTCTTCTCTAATAATTGTTTCTTCTCTAATAATTGTTTCTTCTCTAATAATTGTTTCTTCTCTAATAATTGTTTCTTCTCTAATAATTGTTTCTTCTCTAATAATTGTTTATTCTCTAATAATAATTATTTCTTCTCTAATAATTGTTTATTCTCTAATAATAATTATTTCTTCTCTAATAATTGTTTCTTCTCTAATAATTGTTTCTTCTCTAATAATTGTTTCTTCTCTAATAATTGTTTCTTCTCTAATAATTGTTTCTTCTCTAATAATTGTTTATTCTCTAATAATAATTATTTCTTCTCTAATAATTGTTTCTTCTCTAATAACTGTTTCTTCTCTAATAATTGTTTCTTCTCTAATAATTGTTTCTTCTCTAATAATTGTTTATTCTCTAATAATTGTTTATTCTATAATAATAATTATTTCTTCTCTAATAATTGTTTCTTCTCTAATAATTGTTTCTTCTCTAATAATTGTTTCTTCTCTAATAATTGTTTCTTCTCTAATAATTGTTTCTTCTCTAATAATTGTTTCTTCTCTAATAATTGTTTATTCTCTAATAATAATTATTTCTTCTCTAATAATTGTTTCTTCTCTAATAATTGTTTCTTCTCTAATAATTATTTCTTCTCTAATAATTGTTTCTTCTCTAACAATTGTTTCTTCTCTAATAATTGTTTCTTCTCTAATAATTGTTTATTCTCTAATAATGATTGTTTCTTCTCTAATAATTGTTTCTTCTCTAATAATTGTTTCTTCTCTAATAATTGTTTCTTCTCTAATAATTGTTTCTTCTCTAATAATTGTTTATTCTCTAATAATAATTATTTCTTCTCTAATAATTGTTTCTTCTCTAATAATTGTTTCTTCTCTAATAATTGTTTCTTCTCTAATAATTGTTTCTCTCTAATAATTGTTTCTTCTCTAATAATTGTTTCTTCTCTAATAATTGTTTATTCTCTAATAATAATTATTTCTTCTCTAATAATTGTTTATTCTCTAATAATAATTATTTCTTCTCTAATAATTGTTTCTTCTCTAATAATTATTTATTCTCTAATAATAATTATTTCTTCTCTAATAATTGTTTCTTCTCTAATATTTGTTTCTTCTCTAATAATTGTTTATTCTCTAATAATTATTTCTTCTCTAATAATTGTTTATTATCTAATAATAATTGTTTCTTCTCTAATAATTGTTTATTCTCTAATAATAATTGTTTATTCTCTAATAATTGGTTCTTCTCTAATATTTGTTTCTTCTCTAATAATTGTTTATTCTCTAATAATTGTTTCTTCTCTAATAATAATTATTTATTCTCTAATAATTGTTTCTTCCCTAATAATTGTTTATTCTCTAATAATTGTTTCTTCTCTAATAATTGTTTATTCTCTAATAATAATTGTTTCTTCTCTAATAATAATGTTTCTTCTCTAATAATTGTTTATTCTCTAATAATAATTGTTTCTTCTCTAATAATTGTTTATTATCTAATAATTGTTTCTTATCTAATAATTGTTTCTTATCTAATAATTGTTTCTTCTCTAATAATTGTTTCTTCTCTAATAATTATTTCTTATGTTAAACAACCGCGACACCTATACTAACAGCAGAACTGTTGGACAGACAAATACCCGTATACCTCTCTGCCAACGTAATGAGCTCTCGCCTAACCAATAAGACACAAAGACTGCTCTACTGTTAAGTAAAGGGGATCAGGAGTGTGCTATTACTGTATTACTAAATTGTAAGGGTTGCTAAATACAAAACCGCTACTTACCGTTGGATGGCGCTAATCTGCCGTCCGCTAATATATTTTACTAAATTTACACAGCTCCTGCAAAATCGCTTGTTCCTTTCTCTACCGATCGCTCGATAGAGAGCTAACTGTTCGAATCTATGAGCCACGCGGGAATAACCAAAACAATAAACCCGAGTCGGCTCCCTAAGCTTACTTAAGACGAGTGCGAGGGGCTTTGCACTCAGAGTATATTCTTACGCCTAATTTTACTACTGAAATACGCTAATGCCTACGTCTTTTCTAATCGCGAATACTGGGGGTTCCCTAACGGAATGTGTGAATGCGAGAATATTTAAAATAATCAAAATGGTACAGTACAATGTCTTTCGTAGGTGATACCGCTCTGGGTCTAAACTTGCCTGCAGCTGGCTTTAGGCCAGCAACTCACTAGTGTCTTGCGTACTGACTATTGCGATCTAGTTTATTACCCGCTAATGCAAATAACCGCTTAGCACTTAGCGTGAATAGTTTACAGTACTCTAATTATTACCTTAGCTACTCTCCGCTATGCTGCGTACTAATTCTTAATTTTTACTAATCAATTACAGTCACAAATATGTAACAGCGTACTAATTACTAAGAGTTCCAGAATGCGTAATTCTAATTTATTACGCAACAGGTTTCGCTAGTAATAGCCTAAATTGCCGTATTACTTTGACCTAATCAGTAACTAATTGTTGTAACTAAGAAATAGAAATCAATCAAAAGGGAATGGGGCGCCTACCTAAGCATTCGTAATCATAGGCACACTTCAGTAACACACCAATCAGCGTCAGCAATCACAGATCACAATAGTACAACTTGCAATTATACAATCTGCAATTATATAATTCGCAACATAATAATTCGCAATTGACTAATTCGCAATCTACTTACTCGCAACTTACTTACTGTAAGGTATGCAGGCCCTTCCTAACTAACCCAATTCCTGCCCCCTAATACTAAATAGAGACAAAACCTGGATCATCAGCCCCCTAATTACTGTACCAGCGAGCTGCCCCCACGCTACAATGCAAATTGCCCGACCGCAACGGTGACCCCCCGCCAGCGTTGCCCGCTTTTGAATCCTCCGCTCTCCCTAGTCGCTCAACCCCCCGATGTGCCCACCGCCCACTGGCACCTTAGCCCTTCATTATGCTAATAGCTACCGTAGCGGCGCATGCAAATCACAAAGTCTGACAGTCTCAGAAATCCCTTAGGATTATTGCGCAGAAAGGAATCACATAGAACCATTAATCAAAAGTAGAAATCATAGTTCAGTTGTAATTAGCAGTAATCGAAGGAATTAATTGAGAAACACAATCGAGAGTAATCGCACTAGCAAATCATTCCAAGAAATTAATCAAAATTAGCAAATTGCAGAAAATACGCTAAAATATCCGTCAAAAATTGAATAGGGACAGCTCAGCAAGTACAAAGATGATAGCAGATCATGTGAGGTGTCATGTGAGGCTCTACCGGCACACCGCCAATTTATAGGTGATCCGGATGGGGTGATGCAATAGGGTGACTCAATCGCTTTCTTATTGGCTCTCCAGTCCGTGCTAGCACTAGACCAACCTGGAAGCAGCTAGTCCAATAAGGAGGCCGGATTGTAGCCCTATTTGCTCCCCTTCCTCGAATTATTACCATATATGGTAATGGTTCACGTCTCTGGCTGCTGAATGGCCAGGACAGCGTCCCTATATGCTAGCCCTACTAAAGCTAATATCAGCAAGCACGGAATCCAGGGTCCGAATAAACTTACCCTGGAACTATCTACATATAACCTAATACAAAATTACGTAGGTAGGGCTACATACTATACAAAATGGATGGATTCAAATATATGGGTGTTTCGATTTCCCTATCTAAATACCACTGCGTTATTATGCCTTATCTAAAATATCATGCTGCACAACGGACTAATATTACATACTGCATAACGGACTAATATTGCATACTGCATAACGGACTAATATTGCATACTGCATGATGACTAATATTATGGATACAGCGCCATATACCGTAACACCGCTCCAAGGGAAATCATACAATGTTTCCCTCCAATTGTAGAAGAGTATAAGGTGATGTATACTAAACACAATAAATTTCTTCCAACCAATCTAAACACTTGATACTATAAATCCTACTATTTACAAATATTGCTATAGATATTGCATAATGAATTACATACAAATTAAATTTACAAATATTATCTCTCTCAATGTTTAACGATTATTACATACAAATTAAATTTACAAAATATTGTTTCTCGTTTGTTCTTACTACATAATGATTACTACATACAAAATTAAATTTACAAAATATTACTTCCTTCGATTTATTTACAAATTAACAATTTACTTATTGAAATGGAACATGGCTAGGACAATGTCCCCCACTTCCCATCTCAAATTAACGATCAACATTAACAAGATAAACTAAATATAAACGTATTTGAGGCTAAATTTTTAACTAAATTGCATTAAAGGCCGATAATCAAACTAAATATAAAATACGTAATAATTTCTTTCATTTTCGGACTTTACTTAATTTCTTATAAAAAACGCAAATCATATTGGTTTGATGATTGCTCAGGTAAGTGAAAGGAGTAAGCCAAACCCGCGGGTTCGTCTCCCCAATCACTTCCTTTGCCTCTTTCAATAAACTTTAGAGCAAATAAAGTCATATACACAAAATCAAATATAATATAGGCTCAAAATCATATTTCCAACGGACTATAAAATAAGATTATTTCCTTTCAATATTTTTCGGCCTTCGAAAATAAAACTCTAAAATATGGATACGACTAGTGTATATGAGTCCAGTCGAATGATTGATCAAAACCTACGATATGCATCAGAGCGACGATGATGTATATGTCTAGAGTTTGACGCTCCGTGATATTATAGTCTCATCGGCTAGCTCCTGGGTCTCTCGGGCTCGCTCCCTTCTCCAGATACACCAGTCTACCCCCTGTAGACTCTGTTGACGGCGTCCTTGAGGCGTCACTTCCCGGAACCGGCGACGACGTTCCCTGGGCACCGACTATCTCCTGACTGGTGCTCCTCCCTCGGCCTCGTCCCATTTGCCGTGTCCCTGTGGGCGCCTCCGCCAACTCCTTTTCTTCAACCGTCGAATAGAACTGCTCGTCCTTGGCTTGACGCTTGCCAAGGACTCCTCCTTCTGGTACTTGCCGCGAGCTGTGAGCTCCGGCTGTTGTCTCTGTGGGCGCGGCGGTCCTGATCCTCCACTCGTTCAGAGGTCAATGACCCCAAACGAGTCTCCTTAGGCCGCCAATTGTGCGCTGGGTAATAAATCTAGACGTATATATCAGAGCGACGATGATATATAAAGGATTGGACAAATTCGGGCTTAATAATGCGTTCGTCGAAACTTCCCGAAATAATTTGGAGTAAATATCGTATAAATCGCGGATCGTGGGTATGGTTAGTAGACGGATGGACTGCGCGAATCTCGTCTGGATACTCAGGCGTGACCTTCCTTTCCTGGTGAAGCGAAGTGAACGTGGTCCAGGACCTCGAGTCCCGTGCCGCTTCGCGCCGCGCCTCTAGATCCTTATAGGCTCGGTATAGCGAAATGGCCGCCGCCGTGTCTATCAAAGTGGGTGTCGAACAGGGTTTAATCTCCGTATACGGATCTAATGTCGTAACGGTCGGCGTAATGGGTCTCGGAGGTCGCTTTCCGCTGAAGTCGATACTGATCATCGGGTTGCTCATCGGGTAACCTCCCTCGTTATATCTAAGGAACTGGTGAGCTTGACAACGCGTTAATATCGGTTCTGGATGTTGCTCGTCTAGTCGGTCGGGAATCGTGGGTTTGTATTTCCCATTTAGCTCCATCACCGACCGCCCATGGTAGTAAACGTTCGAATCTTTACATCCCGGTCGCGCGAATGGTAACTCCGCCTCCTCTCCGGCAGTAAATCCTCTGCGCGGTTGCGCTCTAATATCCTTCTCCATTATGCCCCGCGTATATACATATATATCCCAATAAGTGTTCCGTTACGCAAACCAATTACACTGTGGGTAATCAGTTAGATGTCGCCGAAGGACAGACCTCCCGAACCCCCCCCGCCTTCCAGCAGTTCAGGTTCGACTCTCTAGATCCCGTCTCTTCCTAACTAACTATCCTCTAACCTATTCCCATGCATAGCGCAAAAACTTTGGAGATAAACTGGCCGTGACCAACTCACTTTTTGATGCCCAAACTACTCCCATTACTCGTACTAAACTACAGTAGTTAGAAAGGACCATAGCCACAATACTCGACTATACCAAACCCACAGGTTTGATAATCGAACATCACACATCACTGCAAACTACTGAGTGGGGTCCATGTACGCCTCTGGTGCTACTAACCTTTAGCACCTTAGTTGCACTGTTGGCACCAATCTGTGGAAGTTGCTAAACTCAATTTACACTCCTACGTAATATAGCCGTCACCATGGTTTCTAAATGCTATTTTCCAGGCTTCACGACTTTTCAAATTACTGTTATCTATAGACGAATTCTAAAACGCGTCTATACACAGCGTCTGGAATTGTCTTGGGTTCACTTTTCTAATTTTAAAATTTTTAATTTTCCAAAATTTTTGAAAATAAAATTTTGTTTTGATACCCACTAGACAAACTCAACGCAAATCACCACAACCCCGCTCCTATGCATTTCCTTGTATTTGCATACGAGGAATGCATACGAAGTGAGTTGCGTCTAACACTAATTCTGTTTTGAGGCAGGAGACAAATTATAATCTCCCGTCTCGATACGTGTCTCCTCTAATAACACGATATCTTGGACCGGTCGGTCCAAGGTGTGTAAACCATTAGTTTTACACTTTTTTGGGTGCGGACACTTGCACCTAATTTTCACAGTGACTGTGCGCACTATGTCTTGCACGTCTGGGTGTGTGTGCAAGATCACTCCCGTCTCCCAATACTTTCTCTTGACAATCGGTTCGGTTATCAAGACGTAATCTCCCCTTTGGAGACTCCGAACCGTTTTGTACCACTTTGTTCTGGTAGATATGGTGGGAAGATAGTATTCCCGCCAATATTCCCAGAATGTGTACGCTACTAATTGAGTTACTTTCCAGCTTTTACGACTATATAGGTCGGCACTAATGGGTTCTGATGCCGGCACAAGAAATGCTGGACTCTGCATTAGCAAATGATTCGGCGTTAATGCAACACCGTCTGGCAACATAGCTATCGGCCTCGAGTTTAGGGTATGCTCGATTTCAATGAAAGCTGTGACCAGTTCGTCGTCGGTAAGTTGTTTATTTACAGGCAATGTTTTGGCAATGGCCTGCTTCACAGAGCGAACTAAACGCTCCCAACTTCCTCCTCTCCAAGGACTTTCTGGAGTATTGAATCTCCATTCTACTCGTTGCGGCAAAAGTGCTGCAGAAATTTCCTTATTCTGTGCCGCTTTATGAGCCGCGTTCAACTCGCTATTCCCTCCGACAAAGTTTGTACCCTTATCGGAGTAGAACGCCTTTACTAGTCCTCTCCTGGCCATAAATCTCTTCAAGGCCAGGAGCAGAGATTTGGTCGACATGTCTGCCACACGCTCGATGTGTATGGCTCTACTAGCCATGCATGTCAGTAGCAGACCCCATCGCTTGTGGGTCAGCCGTCCACTCTTTGCCTCAATCGGACCAAAACAATCCACCCCTGTGTTCGTAAAGGGTGGGTCATATGCCTGCACTCTCGCTTCCGGGAGTTCAGCCATCTCCTGTTCCAATACTCTGGCGTTCACCCTTTTGCAAACCAGACAGGCGTCATCCCTGTTGAAAATTCATAGTACATTTCCTAAGATTTGCAAGTTCCTTGCTATCAGTTTATTACACTTGTCAAAATATGTTTAGTAACAAAAATTTGGTAAACTTAATAGAGCATGTAAGTTATTTCTTTAGTTTTAATAAATATTGCAAGTGTTACTTTGCTCTCTTATATTTTGCAGGTACTTGCCATGTTCCTGCAAAGTATTGCATATATGCAGATGTAGGCTTACTGCAGTACTGTTAGTTGTTGGGCAAGCTTGTACTTGCCTGAGTCTAGGCATAACAATGTCACTGTATTACATACAACAGTTCAGTAGTTTCAGTGGGGCCTGCCAGTTGTCAGGTCTGAATGCAGCTATCCCAGGTAGCCCATGACGACCACGAAAGAAATTAAACGTTCATATTTGGTACTTTTTTCCTGCGAATCTGAATCCGAATCTGAATCTTTAATATAGGTAAAAAATGCTGACGTTGTAATTTAACGTCATAACTGGATCAAAATTGAATAAGAACCAAAACAAACGAATATTTAGCATTCCTATTACATTATTCAGTTTTGCGTTCATTTTTGGTGATTTAATGAGTGATTCCTCTGCTTACCAAAGCTGCTATGTTGGAAAGAAATAAGATAAGAAAATAATGAAGAAAGAAAGCCGAAAAATTTTGTTTTGTTTAAACCAAATACTATTAAATTATGTTGAGATAAAGCAGATATATATGCGTTGGAATGTTCAAGCTATTAATATCGCAAGATAGATTTTTTTAATCGCAAAACATTATTTTTAAATTTTACAGTTTTCTTATGCTTCAATTGCTTTTGTGTATTATTTATATTTTTGAATAGATATAAAATGTCAAATGACCTATTACAAGGTCTTAACGTGAATAAATTGTCGTAGATTTATCAATATGAATATTCTATTTAGTCTGAAAATAAGATAAATTATATTAATCTAACTAATCGTTTAAGAATATGTGGGGCATCACCAAAATATATCAAGGATACTCTCATATCACTATGGATTAAATATTTTCATATATATTCTGCTGTTTCCTGTTCTAAATGTATAGGGTATTGTAGGTGTAGGCCTGTAGAATGTAGGGTGTAGGGATTAGGGATTGGATAAGGTACCCCCCCCCCCCCCCCCCCCCCTCCCATCTACACAGAACATGCACAGACAGTGCAGTGATTGGTCAGTCTCACGTTTGAGTTATATATTATAATTTACAGTGATAAATTTATAATTACTTTCTATTTACATGACATACCGTTTACAATTACCAAGTGCCTAATTAAAACTTTACATTCATAGAAAGATTTGGCTTATTAAGTGATATACTTTACATATCTTGGCAAGTACTTGTTAAGAAGATAGCAAGTAGACTTTACAAGTACTTAGTATGTGTAGCAGGGATTTTCAACAGGGATACATGGTGCCGACTGCCCTGCTTGGCTGCAATAGAATGAATCGCTGTCTCGCTGCCGACAGACAGTGTAACTTTCCCGCGTGATGCAACCTCTTGTGTATATCCCATAGAATCGCTCTTTGCAATTCTATCGGGTAACTAGGGATTATCACTGGGAACCGAAACTGTGAGTTTATGTCGACAGTCTGGATTCTCGATCTATGACAAATCAAACCCTTATGGATTAATGGACTCCATTTTCTAAGGGGTTTATAGAGAACTGGTCGTTGAGCCGATAATAGATGGAATTCTTTCGGGAAGGCACACATTTGATAATGTTTCAAATGCTTTAATTCCGCTTGATCAATCTCATCCTCTGTCAGAGGTTGTTTCAATTTCCGAATTCGCTCACTATTGGTGCTCAATGGTTCTCTCGAATGTTTCGAATGTTTTAAACAAAGGTACAAAATGTATCGGCTTAACCACGCAGTTCTTTTACAAATTGTCAGCCAAGAGGCAGACGAATTTAGTAATTTGTCATAAACACTGCATGACTCTAATGCCAGCGACGGTTGTCCGCTAACTAATGGAAGTTTCGAATCCAAACCCGCAGGTTTGGAAACCAAAGGCTCCATTTTGTCGGTCATTTTCTGTCCGTCACTTACCAACTGTGACTGTCGTCTAGTCTGTAAGGGTGGTTTTACGTCATAACTTACCCTTCCGGACCTAGTAGTCACGTAAGTCTGTTGGTCTGACAGGTCTCCGGGCCGCTCCAATGACTCTTCAGGCCGCTCCAATGACTCTTCAGGCCGCTCCAATGACTTAAGTTTGGCTTTAGACTTTGACTTAGAGACTTTCTCCACCTTGACTTCTGCATCTTCGGGCATCGGATTGGTCACTATCTTCAGTCGCTCCGGCCAAAGTCGCTCCTGCGACTCTTCCTGACAGAATTCCGCCGGCATTGCACCTCTCGAAGTTATGTCGGCCGGGTTCAACACTCCCGGACAATGTCTCCATTGTTCCTTCATCGAAAAATCAACGATCTGAGCGTGTCTGTTGGCCACAAATGTCTTTAGTGCAATATTGTCGGCCGCAATGTATACTAACACCAAGGATGCGTCCGTCCAATAGAATAAGGTCAATGTCGTGTCTAACTCCTCTGTTATCTGCTTACTTACCTCGACCGAAACTACAGCCGCCTGTAACTCTGCACGAGGGACAGTCATGTATTTGACCGGCATTGTCTTTGACCTAGAAGTCACAAAGGCCGTCTCAAACTTGTCCTGACTTACCTCTCGGCGAAGGTAGGCTACCATACCAAAGCCGGTGTCACTTGCGTCACTGAATAAGTGGAGTTCGAGATCAGCTGGAAATACCAGCTGATTCGGAAAGTAGGATCGGGGTACATCTATATTTTTCAATAGATGCAACTCGGCTTCCCACTCCCTCCACTGTTTTGCATGTATAGGAGATATTGGTTCGTCCCACTCTAAGTCGGACAACCAAATTTTCCTCATGCACGCTCGTGCCTGTAATATAACCGGACTGATAAAGTTCATCGGGTCAAATAGTCTACTCAATGTCGATAAGCAAATCCTCTTAGTCAAAACTTTGTCTGGGCTACTGGGCTCAAATCTAACTCTTACCTGGAACTTGTCTGAGTTCGGGTTCCAAGCGAGTCCCAGTACTCGCGCCATGGGGATTGGTTCTACCCCCAATTCTATGTCTCCGCTCCCGCGATCTTTTACCGGGAACGATTCTAATAGGGCCTCCGAATTAGTAGTGAACTTGGTCAGAGGAAAACCCCCTGTAGCCAAGCACTCTTGCAGGCCGTGAGCCACTTCTATGGCTTGTTCCGCCGTGTCCTTGGACACCAATCCGTCGTCCATATAGAAGTTTCTCAAGATGGACTCGATTACTTCTACTGGGTACTTACCAATCTGGGCTGTTGCCGTTTTCTTTAGAACAAACAGCGTGCCGTTTGGACTATCGCGAGCGCCAAATATCCTTACGTACATCTGGTATGTAACCACTGGGCCGGATAAGTCTTCATTCTCATACCAGAGAAATCGAAGGCTATCCTGGTCTGCCTTACAGGCTCTTACCTGGTGGAACATCGCCTCGATGTCACAAGTAAATGCGAATCGCCGCTGTCTAAAACGCAACAGTATTCCTATCAAATAATTGTTCAGGTTGGGACCATCCATCAACTCTGAATTCAGGGACATACCTCTATAGACTGCTGCGCAGTCGTTGACTACTCGGACTTTGTCAGGTTTGTCAGGGTGAGTCACATAGTGGTGTGGAAGGTAATAAGTCTGGTCTGTCACTAAGTCAGGGTCCTCTACCTTCCCAGCAAATCCCTTGGCGAAATAGTTGTTGATCTGGGCGCAATACTTCTCCCTAATGTCCGGATTCTTTAACAACCGAGCCCTTACTCCGTTTAATCTTTTCAAGGCTAAGTTGTAGTTGTTCTCCAACTTAGGTGGTTGTCGACGCCACAACATTCCAACTTCAAAATGTCCAGTCGGTAGCAGACGTATGGTGTCTTCCATCATCTCCAGCGACCGCTTCTCATCAGTAGACATGGCTAGGTCATATCCACCGGGTTCCATTGCGTCCCTATCCAGCCATTCGACGGTTCTGGCTCCTGTCTCGAGGTCCTGGCGTATCAATTCCTTCTGTAATTCCTCCTCACTGTATTGGAAAATGTCTAGGTCTCGATATTTAGCCACTTGACCCTCCACTATGTCGGTATAAGTCAAAACGTTAGTCAAATAGGTAGCGTGGGCCGCTGAACCAGACCCACGGGTCTGATAACAGTAGTCCTCGGGTTCACTATCTGTCCGGTCGTTGTGAAGTGGTTCCGACAACCTAACATTATCGGGAATCAACTCCTCGTCCGACTCGCTAAAGTCACTATAGTGGTCAATACAGGTTCTCCTAAACTCGTCTATGTCTGGTGGTTCTACTAACGGTGGTTGAGTTATAGGCTGTAATTCGTCGTATCTGTTTATTGGCTTGTCGCCACCTGTAAACTCATAAGACATGGGTACTCTTGTATACCAACCTAGTATGGTCCTATGGGCATGTGGTCCATTGACATGCGGTTCAGCTGGTCTCGTTTCCCATATCTGGTGTGCGATCAGCTGTTCTGCACCAATCAACATAGAAACATTCCTATAACCTACCTGGTGTCTGGGTATCCTGAGCTTGTCAAAATACTCCTGTGCTATGGGACTCATCGGCGGCACCTTACCTAACTGCCTGCCGAATCCCTTCATAGCTAGACACTTAAATCCGTCCAATGGCAAAGCTTTCCGTTCTTGTCGAGTATGTTGGTCTCTCGGAAGTAGGGAATCTAGTTCTACCGAAATTCTGTGTCCCTTGAGGTCTCCTACCCCGTGCATAGACTTCAACTCTATTTGGATCTCCTCGGCGTCCTGGAAGCTAGAAACAGCTCTCGCCACTTCCTCGTCGATATAGGATAATGTGGACGCAGTGTCCAACATCACATATATTCGCTTCGATCCCTTATCGCCAGTGAGTTTCACCGGAATCACGCTAAATATTTCCGACGTAGCCGATGATAAATACGTCCGCGCGCTGGTCGATGAACTATCCGCGGTGAAACCTTGGCAGGTCACTTCTCTCGCGCTCGACTCGCCATCCTCGTCCGACGAACCTGGTTGGTAACCATCGTCCTGAATGCCAGTGTACGTATTCCTCCTTATCGATACGGGTTCTTTGCTCCCCTTCCTGTGAGGATTTCGCTGTAAGTAACGGTCCGTTGGGGTATGGAAATCCGCATGTAGCAACTTGTGATGTAGTCTGCCGCATTCCATGCATCCGTCCTTGCTGTTCGGGCACTGCCGCCGTACATGGCCTGGCGCAAGACATGCCCAACAGGTGTCCAACGTCCGCACTTGAACTCTTCTCTGTTCCGAATTTAATTCTTTGAACCGTCTGCAACTATCTAACTTATGGTCGTCAGATCTTACCTCCTTTAGTAAACAGTATTGGCAACCTACAAATCCATCCGGCAACTCCTGTTGCTTTAACCTAGGTCTATCTAACCGCTCACCTGACCATACTCGCGAGTCTGATCTAAAGGCTGGGATACTCGAATTATATCTGTCTACTGAGTTAAATGTCACAGTGGTCCTGTCATCGTCAAAACTTACCATAGACTTACCGGTAACAGGTTTAGACTCCCTCATATTCTCTTCTGAGAAGTTTGATTTCATCTCTGCTACTGCGTCTGTGGCTATCATGTCATGAATATGCTGAAGTGTCAATACTTTACCTTGGCCCTCCAACTTATTCTCTAATTTGCGCCATTTCTGTCGGTAACGCATGTTTAAACGTCTTATTACGCTCTTTAAAACTTCGGCGTGATCACCATGATGAGGTAGATTCACCGTCCTCAAGATGTCCAATGCGTTCGAAATAGCGTTCGCTAAGTTCAACAGCTCTAACGGAGTTGTAATCCTTCCGCCCTTACCCAAGTCTTCTACTATCGACTGCGCCATCTTGGTTTTATTCCCGTAGATGTCACTAAGCGTCTTCATCGCTAACTCGAATGCCCTTTCATTGCCGACGAAGTTATCAGCAATGGCTCTAGGTTCTCGATGGAGCATCTGAAGCAAATAGTTGAACTTCTCGTTGGGAGTAAAGGTGCTGTTGGTTAGCTGCTCGTCGACATAGGTTTTAAAGGTCCTCCAGTGCTTATGGTTGCCCATAAACTTCTGGGGTTGTTGCGTCGGCAGTCCTTGCCTAGCAGCAAACTTACCTATGTCCCTAAGGGTTGCGTCGTTCCGGGTTAACAAATGGTTTAGTTCCGCAGGGTTGTTAAGTCTGGTCCTTTCCCGGTGGTTCCAACTTACCTGCTCCGCGTCCGTCCTTCTTTCCTTATAGTTTCGGGACTTCTGACGTCTCATTTCTTCCTCTTCATCGCTTGACTCGGTGTCAGTCCTTAGCGCTCGCGATGGTTTGCGCGCCGAGGCCCTGATCCAAGCCTCCTCAATAAATTTCTCGGCCGAATTTTCGAAGTTGGGATTATGAATATTCGGGACAGGCGTCCTTACCTGAGGTCTATGTGGTATAGTCTCCTCCGATATGCGTACTCGTTGACTAGGCTGGACTTTATCTAACTCAGGCCTGCTAGGATTAGAATTACTTCTTACCTGGGCTGCTTCCTTTAACCGTAGGTTGCTAAGCATGTCCGTTATAGGTTGGATGTGTGGCGATATAGCTTGCGCTAAACTAGCACTTAACTCATCCCTCGTAATAAATTCCTGGCTAGGGTTCTGTTGTATAGTCGGCTCTATCTGAGTAATCCGCTGTCTCTCATATGATCCCTCTTCCGGTTTAACCCGGAAGTTCTCCGTCGAACTGGGTCGGCGCTCCGTCCGCGTATTCCAAACCCGCGGGTTCGGTTCGCCAAGTACTCGTCCCGTCGGAGTTTCTTCTCTAAATTCTCCATTGTCTCGTTCGGTATACAGTGGTGCGGTGTTCCGATGACGTAGATTCTGCGCGATGGGTGAAGCACTAATACCAACTGGCGTGCGATATGTAGAGAATGGTTTAGCGATCCGTGTACTCGTAATAGCTGGACCGGGTATAGGAATTCTGGTCGTCGTCGACTCGCGTATAGTCGGAGTTCTCGCTTCCTGTTCGGCCTTCTGCAGTGCGAACAGTTCTCGCAACTCGGTCCCTACACTCGCCCCACATTCTTCGATCATTCGCATCCCCTTCTCGGCGATTTCGTTCGCCTTCCTAGTCCGTTCTTCGCTCTCTAAACTTAATCTCGCACTTTCCAACTGCGCCAGTTTACGTTCTTCTTCTTCCCTCGCTCGTCTCGCTGCGCTCTCTTCTTCCACACGCGCCTTTTCTTCATACAACGCTTGTCGCTCTTTCTCGATCTCGAGTTCGCGTTCCTTACGTTCGCGTTCAAGTTGGAATTCGCGTTTCTTCGCTTCCCGTTCGCGTTCAAGTCGGAGTTCGCGTTCTTTCTGTTCGCGTTCTTTCTGTTCGCGTTCTTTCTGTTCGCGTTCAAGTTGGAGTTCGCGTTCAAGTTGGAGTTCGCGTTCAAGTTGGAGTTCGCGTTCCTTCTGTTCGCGTTCCGCTTGCTCACGCTTACCTTTCTCTTCCAACTCCCGCAACTTTGCGTCTAACTTACGTGTTCGCTCCCTTTCCCGCTCGGCTTCCTTCCGTGCTTCCGATGCACGCAAAACTTCTGCCTGTTGTTCGTCCAGTCGGCGTCTTCTCTCCTCCGCCGAGTTGTGAGAAACAAGGGATCTAGCACATATAACCTTCCCTCGCGCGTGACTAACCTGGGAATCGCCGCTGTCTCTGGATGCATCGTCGGGTGGAGTCAACGTCCTCTGTTGGATGTTCTCCGTCGTCGGTAGCACCTGACCTGGTACCACCACTCCATTCTGCATCAGCCAGCTAGTAACTTCCCTTTAATACCTGCGCTCCTCCTTGTCTTGGATCTCTTCTCGCTCCACTAACTCTCTCAACTCTGCGTCACTCACTTGAGTCGCCTGCGCTTGTGATGTCCATAGCAGCCAGTTCTCCGTCCTAACTCGTCGGAATCGCTCCGATAACTCGCGGTGCTCTCACAAGGCTGCTAAAACCCTGTCGTAAATCCTCGTCGCTACGTCGCTCGACTGAGACTCTACTGCCTTCTTTGCTAGGACTGCAAGCTCCTCCGTCTGCTTGAATAACGCTGAGTTATATCCTCTTCTAATCTCTACTAACTCTACCCTCCCGATGTTCGCTGAGTCAGCTAACATTTTCCTTACCTTGTCCGCCGTCCGGGTTATATGTCCGGCATGCGCGCGAAGTTTCTTCTTCATCGCAGTGTCGAACTCTCTATCACTTACCTGACTTACGCTCGGTGGACTTGAAGGATTATTTCGGGAACTACGGGTACTCCTTACAGCCGTCGGGACCACGGCACTTACCATACCCACAGGTCTGGAAACCGGGCTCCGGGCTCTCGCTTCTGCTACACTACCTTCCCTATCACTCACCTCTGTCCGGGCTGCCGTACAGTCCTTCCTATCAGTAGCGGTAGGGGATCCTAATACTATTACCTGAGGTTGTTGTTCTTCCTCACTAGTCACTGTCTCGTCCTCCTGTTCACTTACGTCAGCGTCGCTCGCTGCGTCGTCATAGTCGGCATTGTCGTCAACAGTAATATTGACGCTATCGTCAGTCGGCGGTCCAGCCGCCGTCTCGTAGCTGTCCTCTAGTGCCTCTTTGTCTGAGACACTCATAGTCTAATAATGTTTGCCTTCCGGCAAAATATCTCGCAAAGTTCGAGATATGATTATAATTTAACCGAAATACGGTCAAATTATTTGTCTAATAATCAGTTGGTCCAAAATGTCAAAATAAATTCGCAATGCAATATTGTGAATTTAATGGGGTATATAGTTATAGCAAATACTAACACAATATTTAAACAAAAATATTATTATATAGCTACTATATAGCATTAAATACCGGTATAGCACAAAATAACTCTGAATCTAATACAAAATATTCAAAATATACTTGCCACCCGAATATTTCTAATTTTATATATAGCTCTAATCAACGTAATTTTAGTTTCAAATATTATATGTATCCACTAGCGCGTGGCTACATCTTCGGGTTGCGACTCTCTCTAACTCTCTCTCTAACTTGAGCGATTCAAAACCATGGCCGGCTAAACCTAAATATCCTAACTAATAAATTGAGTTCAGCTTCGCAGTTAAACAACCGATAATTTTTTACTGCTTCCACAAACACACTGGTGCCAACAGAACAACTAACCTTGTTTGCTGTGAGATTCCACGTCCGCGTCCAAAGATTCAGTCCCTTCGCTGATTGCAAACCGAACCCGCAGACCCACACGAACCCCAAACTCAGAAGTTCCGTCTTGCCATGTATCTCCAGATGGTATAAAATAACTAAACGGTTACCTAACATACCGGTACAAAACTCTAGAATTTTACAAAATAATTTTGACCGAAACTGAATTCTCGCAAACCTAGCTAAAATTTTCAAAAAAAACTTACTAATTACAATTTGCCCTAAGGCCTAAGGAACTGCTGTATTCGCAATTAGCAAAACGCACTACCGTACATCCACTGTATGCAGTACAGTAAGTAAAACAGTACACCAACCTAACAGCCTAATGATACTGTATGTGGTACGGCAAAACAAATGTCCCTTCTACCGTACGCAGTAACAACAATCAGCCTAATGTACTACTGTACTATTGTACGCAGCCAGTGAATACAGTAATCTAAACTAACAGCCTAAAAGAATATACTCAATGTTCTACTGTACGCTACAGCCTACAGCAAATAAAACATACCTTACTGTTAAACAACCGCGACACCTATACTAACAGCAGAACTGTTGGACAGACAAATACCCGTATACCTCTCTGCCAACGTAATGAGCTCTCGCCTAACCAATAAGACACAAAGACTGCTCTACTGTTAAGTAAAGGGGATCAGGAGTGTGCTATTACTGTATTACTAAATTGTAAGGGTTGCTAAATACAAAACCGCTACTTACCGTTGGATGGCGCTAATCTGCCGTCCGCTAATATATTTTACTAAATTTACACAGCTCCTGCAAAATCGCTTGTTCCTTTCTCTACCGATCGCTCGATAGAGAGCTAACTGTTCGAATCTATGAGCCACGCGGGAATAACCAAAACAATAAACCCGAGTCGGCTCCCTAAGCTTACTTAAGACGAGTGCGAGGGGCTTTGCACTCAGAGTATATTCTTACGCCTAATTTTACTACTGAAATACGCTAATGCCTACGTCTTTTCTAATCGCGAATACTGGGGGTTCCCTAACGGAATGTGTGAATGCGAGAATATTTAAAATAATCAAAATGGTACAGTACAATGTCTTTCGTAGGTGATACCGCTCTGGGTCTAAACTTGCCTGCAGCTGGCTTTAGGCCAGCAACTCACTAGTGTCTTGCGTACTGACTATTGCGATCTAGTTTATTACCCGCTAATGCAAATAACCGCTTAGCACTTAGCGTGAATAGTTTACAGTACTCTAATTATTACCTTAGCTACTCTCCGCTATGCTGCGTACTAATTCTTAATTTTTACTAATCAATTACAGTCACAAATATGTAACAGCGTACTAATTACTAAGAGTTCCAGAATGCGTAATTCTAATTTATTACGCAACAGGTTTCGCTAGTAATAGCCTAAATTGCCGTATTACTTTGACCTAAGCAGTAGTTAATTGTTGTAACTAAGAAATAGAAATCAATCAAAAGGGAATGGGGCGCCTACCTAAGCATTCGTAATCATAGGCACACTTCAGTAACACACCAATCAGCGTCAGCAATCACAGATCACAATAGTACAACTTGCAATTATACAATCTGCAATTATATAATTCGCAACATAATAATTCGCAATTGACTAATTCGCAATCTACTTACTCGCAACTTACTTACTGTAAGGTATGCAGGCCCCTCCCGGGTACATCTAGGCTTCCTAACTAACCCAATTCCTGCCCCCTAATACTAAATAGAGACAAAACCTGGATCATCAGCCCCCTAATTACTGTACCAGCGAGCGGTCTCCAACCTACAGTCCAAATCGCCCGACCGCAACGTTGACCCCCCCCAGCGTTGCCCGCTTTTGAATCCTCCGCTCTCCCTAGTCGCTCAACCCCCCGATGTGCCCACCGCCCACTGGCACCTTAGCCCTTCATTATGCTAATAGCTACCGTAGCGGCGCATGCAAATCACAAAGTCTGACAGTCTCAGAAATCCCTTAGGATTATTGCGCAGAAAGGAATCACATAGAACCATTAATCAAAAGTAGAAATCATAGTTCAGTTGTAATTAGCAGCAATCGAAAGAATTAATTGAGAAACACAATCGAGAGTAATCGCACTAGCAAATCATTCCAAGAAATTAATCAAAATTAGCAAATTGCAGAAAATACGCTAAAATATCCGTCAAAAATTGAATAAGGACAGCTCAGCAAGTACAAAGATGATAGCAGATCATGTGAGGTGTCATGTGAGGCTCTACCAGCACACCGCCAATTTATAGGTGATCCGGATGGGGTGATGCAATAGGGTGACTCAATCGCTTTCTTATTGGCTCTCCAGTCCGTGCTAGCACTAGACCAACCTGGAAGCAGCTAGTCCAATAAGGAGGCCGGATTGTAGCCCTATTTGCTCCCCTTCCTCGAATTATTACCATATATGGTAATGGTTCACGTCTCTGGCTGCTGAATGGCCAGGACAGCGTCCCTATATGCTAGCCCTACTAAAGCTAATATCAGCAAGCACGGAATCCAGGGTCCGAATAAACTTACCCTGGAACTATCTACATATAACCTAATACAAAATTACGTAGGTAGGGCTACATACTATACAAAATGGATGGATTCAAATATATGGGTGTTTCGATTTCCCTATCTAAATACCACTGCGTTATTATGCCTTATCTAAAATATCATGCTGCACAACGGACTAATATTACATACTGCATAACGGACTAATATTGCATACTGCATAACGGACTAATATTGCATACTGCATGATGACTAATATTATGGATACAGCGCCATATACCGTAACATCTTATCTAATAATCGTTTCTTCTCTAATAATTGTTTATTCTCTAATAATTGTTTATTCTCTAATAATAATTGTTTCTTCTCTAATAATTGTTTCTTCTCTAATAATAATTGTTTCTTCTCTAATAATTGTTTATTCTCTAATAATAATTGTTTCTTCTCTAATAATTGTTTATTATCTAATAATTGTTTCTTATCTAATAATTGTTTCTTATCTAATAATTGTTTCTTCTCTAATAATTGTTTCTTCTCTAATAATTATTTCTTATCTAATAATCGTTTCTTCTCTAATAATTGTTTATTCTCTAATAATTGTTTATTCTCTAATAATAATTGTTTCTTCTCTAATAATTGTTTCTTCTCTAATAATAATTGTTTATTCTATAATAATAATTGTTTCTTCTCTAATAATTGTTTATTCTCTAATAATAATTGTTTCTTCTCTAATAATTGTTTATTATCTAATAATAATTGTTTCTTCTCTAATAATTGTTTATTCTCTAATAATAATTGTTTCTTCTCTAATAATTGTTTATTCTCTAATAATAATTGTTTCTTCTCTAATAATAATTGTTTCTTCTCTAATAATTGTTTATTCTCTAATAATAATTGTTTCTTCTCTAATAATTGTTTCTTCTCTAATAATAATTGTTTCTTCTCTAATAATTGTTTATTCTCTAATAATAATTGTTTCTTCTCTAATAATTGTTTATTCTCTAATAATTGTTTATTCTCTAATAATTGTTTATTCTCTAATAATAATTGTTTCTTCTCTAATAATTGTTTATTCTCTAATAATAATTGTTTCTTCTCTAATAATAATTGTTTCTTCTCTAATAATTGTTTATTCTCTAATAATAATTGTTTCTTCTCTAATAATTGTTTATTCTCTAATAATTGTTTCTTATCTAATAATTGTTTCTTCTCTAATAATTGTTTCTTCTCTAATAATTATTTCTTATCTAATAATCGTTTCTTCTCTAATAATTGTTTATTCTCTAATAATTGTTTATTCTCTAATAATAATTGTTTCTTCTCTAATAATTGTTTCTTCTCTAATAATTGTTTCTTCTCTAATAATAATTGTTTATTCTCTAATAATAATTGTTTCTTCTCTAATAATTGTTTATTCTCTAATAATAATTGTTTCTTCTCTAATAATTGTTTATTATCTAATAATAATTGTTTCTTCTCTAATAATTGTTTCTTATCTAATAATCGTTTCTTCTCTAATAATTGTTTATTCTCTAATAATTGTTTATTCTCTAATAATAATTGTTTCTTCTCTAATAATTGTTTATTCTCTAATAATAATTGTTTCTTCTCTAATAATAATTGTTTATTCTCTAATAATAATTGTTTATTCTCTAATAATAATTGTTTATTCTCTAATAATAATTGTTTCTTCTCTAATAATTGTTTATTATCTAATAATAATTGTTTCTTCTCTAATAATTGTTTATTCTCTAATAATAATTGTTTCTTCTCTAATAATTGTTTCTTATCTAATATTTGTTTCTTCTCTAATAATTGTTTCTTCTCTAATAATTGTTTCTTCTCTAATAATTGTTTCTTCTCTAATAATTGTTTATTCTCTAATATTTGTTTCTTCTCTAATAATTGTTTCTTCTCTAATAATAATTGTTTCTTCTCTAATAATTATTTCTTATCTAATAATCGTTTCTTCTCTAATAATTGTTTATTCTCTAATAATTGTTTATTCTCTAATAATAATTGTTTTTTCTCTAATAATTGTTTATTCTCTAATAATAATTGTTTATTCTCTAATAATAATTGTTTCTTCTCTAATAATTGTTTATTCTCTAATAATAATTGTTTCTTCTCTAATAATTGTTTATTCTCTAATAATTGTTTATTCTCTAATAATAATTGTTTCTTCTCTAATAATTGTTTCTTCTCTAATAATTGTTTATTCTCTAATAATAATTGTTTCTTCTCTAATAATTGTTTCTTCTCTAATAATTGTTTCTTCTCTAATAATAATTGTTTCTTCTCTAATATTTGTTTATTCTCTAATTATTATTGTTTCTTCTATTAGCCTCAATAAGTTACTGTCAGTAACTTCGTTATCAGTGTCTGTGTCTGAAATGGGAAGGCAACTTTGGCTTCAATTGAAACCGCCAAGTTTCACATTCAGACTGTTGATAAAATATGTTAAGGGCCTATTAATTAATATATATTTGGTGCACTTAATTATACCTTATTTTAGCAATTTAACATAAATTCTGCTAATCAATTCTGTATTATTTCATTAAGTCATTATAAACCATGTACTGTAAGTTAAAGGAACCCGAGCTACTCACACCGGCGGCCCCTTCAATCAACAGCTCAACAGTTCGCGATCAACCATATACCTCCCCAATTAATCTGTATTATCAATATCGTCAGTGTTTAAGGAACGTTAATGGTGACTCTAGTTTCCTCTGGCCTACGGCGGCCATATACCGTATATGGCATTGTGCCTGGCACTGGTTGTAGAACTGATCACCCAACCCAGTACCGGTCCACGGCATAGTGCCTGGCACAGGTTGTACAAAGGTTAACCCAGTACCGGTCCACGGCATAGTGCCTGGCACAGGTTGTACTGAGGTTAACCCTTGTACAACCGGTGCCACGGCACTATGCCGTGGACCGGTACTGGGTTAACCTTTGTACAACCAGTGCCAGGCACTATGCCGTGGACCGGTACTGGGTGTAACAGTTCTACAACCTGTGCCAGGCACTACGCCGTGGACCGGTACTGGGTGATCAGTTGTACAACCTGTGCCAGGCACTATGCCGTGGACCGGTACTGGGTGATCAGTTCTACAACCAGTGCCAGGCACTATGCCGTGGACCGGTACTGGGTTAACCTTTGTACAACCTGTGCCAGGAACTATGCCGTGGACCGGTACTGGGTTGGGTGATCAGTTCTACAACCAGTGCCAGGCACTATGCCGTGGACCGGTACTGGGTTAACCTTTGTACAACCTGTGCCAGGCACTATGCCGTGGACCGGTACTGGGTTAACCTTTGTACAACCTGTGCCAGGAACTATGCCGTGGACCGGTACTGGGTTGGGTGATCAGTTCTACAACCAGTGCCAGGCACTATGCCGTGGACCGGTACTGGGTTAACCTTTGTACAACCTGTGCCAGGCACTATGCCGTGGACCGGTACTGGGTTAACCTTTGTACAACCTGTGCCAGGCACTATGCCGTGGACCGGTACTGGGTTGGGTGATCAGTTCTACAACCAGTGCCAGGCACTATGCCGTGGACCGGTACTGGGTTAACCTTTGTACAACCTGTGCCAGGCACTATGCCGTGGACCGGTACTGGGTTAACCTTTGTACAACCTGTGCCAGGCACTATGCCGTGGACCGGTACTGGGTTAACCTTTGTACAACCTGTGCCAGGCACTATGCCGTGGACCGGTACTGGGTTAACCTTTGTACAACCTGTGCCAGGCACTATGCCGCGGACCGGTACTGGGTGATCAGTTCTACAACCAGTGCCAGGCACTATGCCGTGGACCGGTACTGGGTTAACCTTTGTACAACCTGTGCCAGGCACTATGCCGTGGACCGGTACTGGGTTAACCTTTGTACAACCTGTGCCAGGCACTATGCCGTGGACCGGTACTGGGTTAACCTTTGTACAACCTGTGCCAGGCACTATGCCGTGGACCGGTACTGGGTTAACCTTTGTACAACCTGTGCCAGGCACTATGCCGTGGACCGGTACTGGGTTAACCTTTGTACAACCTGTGCCAGGCACTATGCCGTGGACCGGTACTGGGTTAACCTTTGCTACAACCAGTGCCAGGCACTATGCCGTGGACCGGTACTGGGTTAACCTTTGTACAACCTGTGCCAGGCACTATGCCGTGGACCGGTACTGGGTTAACCTTTGTACAACCAGTGCCAGGCACTATGCCGTGGACCGGTACTGGGTTAACCTTTGTACAACCTGTGCCAGGCACTATGCCGTGGACCGGTACTGGGTGATCAGTTCTACAACCAGTACCAGGCACTATGCCGTGGACCGGTACTGGGTTAACCTTTGTACAACCTGTGCCAGGAACTATGCCGTGGACCGGTGTTGGGTTAACCTTTGTACAACCTGTGCCAGGCAATATGCCGTGGACCGGTACTGGGTTAACCTTTGTACAACCTGTGCCAGGCACTATGCCGTGGACCGGTACTGGGTGATCAGTTCTACAACCAGTGCCAGGCACTATGCCGTGGACCGGTACTGGGTGATCAGTTCTACAACCTGTGCCAGGCACTATGCCGTGGACCGGTACTGGGTTAACCTTTGTACAACCAGTGCCAGGCACTATGCCGTGGACCGGTACTGGGTTAACCTTTGTACAACCAGTGCCAGGCACTATGCCGTGGACCGGTACTGGGTTAACCTTTGTACAACCTGTGCCAGGCACTATGCCGTGGACCGGTACTGGGTGATCAGTTCTACAACCAGTGCCAGGCACTATGCCGTGGACCGGTACTGGGTTAACCTTTGTACAACCAGTGCCAGGCACTATGCCGTGGACCGGTACTGGGTTAACCTTTGTACAACCTGTGTCAGGCACTAGGCCGTGGACCGGTACTGGGTTAACCTTTGTACAACCTGTGCCAGGCACTAGGCCGTACTTGCATTCGTCTGCTCTTATTGTAAAAGTGATGAAAATTCTTAATAACAAGAATATATCCCTTCATAACCAAAGACTTTTGGAGAAAAACTTTTTTGCACCAAATTCTACTTATATTTATGAAATTTAAGTAAAAAACGACGACAGAAAAGTATCATGACGTAATATAATATTAAAGAAATGCCACTGCAGATCCAATAGGGGGCGTACTTAGTAAAGTCTATAGGTCTACGATCCCCTTAAGGTAAACAATGTTGAGTAACAATAAACAGTTGGTGTTTATATATATTGGCGCACATTAAGCTAAATAGACGTAAACTTTACGATCAGATGAACTTCGGGCCAAGTATTCGCGCTCTATAAGAGATTCAATTCGTTTTTTTATGTTTTGTGGACTTGGTGGGAACCGAGTTCGAAGTTGTTCAACAACCTGTGAGAAATAATAAAAATTACAAAATAATTGGATGTACAGGACATTCGGTAGGGCTATCAGCTATTTATTACTACCGATCTATACGGAACGGACAATAAAGCGAGATGTAGTCACTTAGTCTGTTACTATGGTAACCAACCTCTGATATTAACTGGTTGTTATTCAACTCCCTTCGACTCTTCATGATACGAACTATAGCCGCTTCTATCTCGTGTTTGCGGTCCTCGTCAACTTTCGCTTTGGTTTCCTTACGTTCCGGTTCAGACTCTCCTTTAGCTGCTAAGCCGACGACCTTCACTCGCATCAGTTTAGATGTGTATGAGTCATTAACAGAGAACAAGTGATCTTTAGCTGTAAATATAGATGTGTGTGAGTCATTAACAGAGAACAAGTGATCTTTAGCTGTAAATATAGATGTGTATGAGTTATTAACAGAGAACAAGTGATCTTTAGCTGTAAATATAGATGTGTGTGAGTTATTAACAGAGAACTAGTGATCTTTAGCTGTAAATATAGATGTGTGTGAGTTATTAACAGAGAACAAGTGATCTTTAGCTGTAAATATAGATGTATGTGAGTCATTAACAGAGAACAAGTGATCTTTAGCTGTAAATATAGATGTGTGTGAGTCATTAACAGAGAACAAGTGATCTTTAGCTGTAAATATAGATGTGTGTGAGTTATTAACAGAGAACAAGTGATCTTTAGCTGTAAATATAGATGTGTGTGAGTCATTAACAGAGAACAAGTGATCTTTAGCTGTAAATATAGATGTGTGTGAGTCATTAACAGAGAACAAGTGATCTTTAGCTGTAAATATAGATGTGTGTGAGTCATTAACAGAGAACAAGTGATCTTTAGCTGTAAATATACATGTGTGTGAGTCATTAACAGAGAACAAGTGATCTTTAGCTGTAAATATAGATGTGTGTGAGTCATTAACAGAGAACAAGTGATCTTTAGCTGTAAATATAGATGTGTGTGAGTCATTAACAGAGAACAAGTGATCTTTAGCTGTAAATATAGATGTGTGTGAGTTATTAACAGAGAACAAGTGATCTTTAGCTGTAAATATAGATGTGTGTGAGTCATTAACAGAGAACAAGTGATCTTTAGCTGTAAATATAGATGTGTGTGAGTTATTAACAGAGAACAAGTGATCTTTAGCTGTAAATATAGATGTGTGTGAGTCATTAACAGAGAACAAGTGATCTTTAGCTGTAAATATAGATGTGTGTGAGTCATTAACAGAGAACAAGTGATCTTTAGCTGTAAATATAGATGTGTGTGAGTTATTAACAGAGAACAAGTGATCTTTAGCTGTAAATATAGATGTGTGTGAGTTATTAACAGAGAACAAGTGATCTTTAGCTGTAAATATAGATGTGTGTGAGTCATTAACAGAGAACAAGTGATCTTTAGCTGTAAATATAGATGTGTGTGAGTCATTAACAGAGAACAAGTGATCTTTAGCTGTAAATATAGATGTGTGTGAGTCATTAACAGAGAACAAGTGATCTTTAGCTGTAAATATAGATGTGTGTGAGTTATTAACAGAGAACAAGTGATCTTTAGCTGTAAATATAGATGTGTGTGAGTTATTAACAGAGAACAAGTGATCTTTAGCTGTAAATATAGATGTGTGTGAGTCATTAACAGAGAACAAGTGATCTTTAGCTGTAAATATAGATGTGTGTGAGTCATTAACAGAGAACAAGTGATCTTTAGCTGTAAATATAGATGTGTGTGAGTTATTAACAGAGAACAAGTGATCTTTAGCTGTAAATATAGATGTGTGTGAGTCATTAACAGAGAACAAGTGATCTTTAGCTGTAAATATAGATGTGTGTGAGTCATTAACAGAGAACAAGTGATCTTTAGCTGTAAATATAGATGTGTGTGAGTCATTAACAGAGAACAAGTGATCTTTAGCTGTAAATATAGATGTGTGTGAGTCATTAACAGAGAACAAGTGATCTTTAGCTGTAAATATAGATGTGTGTGAGTCATTAACAGAGAACAAGTGATCTTTAGCTGTAAATATAGATGTGTGTGAGTCATTAACAGAGAACAAGTGATCTTTAGCTGTAAATATAGATGTGTGTGAGTCATTAACAGAGAACAAGTGATCTTTAGCTGTAAATATAGATGTGTGTGAGTCATTAACAGAGAACAAGTGATCTTTAGCTGTAAATATAGATGTGTGTGAGTCATTAACAGAGAACAAGTGATCTTTAGCTGTAAATATAGATGTGTGTATGAGTCATTAACAGAGAACAAGTGATCTTTAGCTGTAAATATAGATGTGTGTGAGTCATTAACAGAGAACAAGTGATCTTTAGCTGTAAATATAGATGTGTGTGAGTCATTAACAGAGAACAAGTGATCTTTAGCTGTAAATATAGATGTGTGTATGAGTCATTAACAGAGAACAATTGATCTTTAGCTGTAAATAAAGATGTGTGTGAGTCATTAACAGAGAACAAGTGATCTTTAGCTGTAAATATAGATGTGTATGAGTCATTAAGAGAGAACAAGTGATCTTTAGCTGTAAATATAGATGTGTGTGAGTCATTAACAGAGAACAAGTGATCTTTAGCTGTAAATATAGATGTATGTGAGTCATTAACAGAGAACAAGTGATCTTTAGCTGTAAATATAGATGTGTGTGAGTCATTAACAGAGAACAAGTGATCTTTAGCTGTAAATATAGATGTGTGTGAGTCATTAACAGAGAACAAGTGATCATTAGCTGTAAATATAGATGTGTGTGAGTCATTAACAGAGAACAAGTGATCATTAGCTGTAAATATAGATGTGTGTGAGTCATTAACAGAGAACAAGTGATCTTTAGCTGTAAATATAGATGTGTGTGAGTCATTAACAGAGAACAAGTGATCTTTAGCTGTAAATATAGATGTGTGTGAGTCATTAACAGAGAACAAGTGATCTTTAGCTGTAAATATAGATGTGTGTATGAGTCATTAACAGAGAACAATTGATCTTTAGCTGTAAATATAGATGTGTGTGAGTCATTAACAGAGAACAAGTGATCTTTAGCTGTAAATATAGATGTGTATGAGTCATTAAGAGAGAACAAGTGATCTTTAGCTGTAAATATAGATGTGTGTGAGTCATTAACAGAGAACAAGTGATCTTTAGCTGTAAATATAGATGTATGTGAGTCATTAACAGAGAACAAGTGATCTTTAGCTGTAAATATAGATGTGTGTGAGTCATTAACAGAGAACAAGTGATCTTTAGCTGTAAATATAGATGTGTGTGAGTCATTAACAGAGAACAAGTGATCTTTAGCTGTAAATATAGATGTGTGTGAGTCATTAACAGAGAACAAGTGATCTTTAGCTGTAAATATACATGTGTGTGAGTCATTAACAGAGAACAAGTGATCTTTAGCTGTAAATATAGATGTGTGTGAGTCATTAACAGAGAACAAGTGATCTTTAGCTGTAAATATAAATGTTAGTTTATGTTTGTTTGTTTGATACTTGGTACATCTGCGAGCTAAGCTGTACCAAGGCATCTGGCGTCTCTGTTTTAGACGATCGCCCTCACTCCTCACACAATTTTACCTCTCGGACTTTGTTGTCCCTTCCTCTCTCGCCAGTCCCTTAGGACTCATCCTCCTCTCCGCTAGCTCCCCACACTCGGACCTCGCACCCTTTACTTTTCTCCCTTAGCTCTAGCACCTTCTCCCCACGCTCCCCTGATACTCAACCCCTCGACTCATGCTCTCTAAGTTCTTTTGGTTGGGTTCCCACGGTCTCATACAAGTATACGTTGTATATAATAAGTGAGTCCCTCGTCTTATCCTCCTGTTCCAGTCAATTAGGTCCCAGTCCCAGTAGCTAATTGGAAAAGGTTACATCTGACTATAGTACGTATTTTATATATTATATATTCGTCCACACGACGTGTCTTAACCCCCCGCCCCTTTCGGAAGCGATATGACTCGCCTCTCCCCGTCTCACCCCCCACTTGAGTGAATCCGCAAGTCGCGCAGCCTATTCCTCTCGGAACTTGTTCCACTCCATCGCCTTGTGGTACGTGAGTCCCATCGACTGACCCATCGCCACGGCTCCGTATTGTCCCGTGTTATCCACCAATCCTAATCCATCAGGTTTCGTCATAGCCATGTAGACTACCTGCATGTCCAGAAGATTCGTAGTGTCAGGTCCAATAATCCTCTCTGCGTCGCCGCGTATCGCCGTTCCAATATCGATCGTAGTCTTTGACCTTACCAGCTTCTGCATCGCATCCGGTAGGCGGTTCAACTTTGGCCCGGTCTTCTTACCCTAGGTCGCTAGGTCAAACAGAAAAATATCTCCATTCACTGCCACTAAATGCACCAATATAGTCCTACTCGACCCTCCTGACCCCTTTCTTGTCCCACCATCATCCTCTTCTGTCTCCACGTCATCCGGGACCCACGATATCCACGGAATCCGATAAACTCCTTCATAGTTTCTCCGCCATCACGATTCTCCTCTCTCACCAGACTGGTAGTGCCTTAGAAAGGCTCAGTAGGGCAAGAGATAACTAAGTATGGTCTTAATTTGTTTAAATCAGTGATGGCCTACCTCCTATCTGCGTTCTGTCAGTGTTTCGTGCCTCTATGTGCCAATTTACCCCTGATTCTTCAGTGCTGTGTTCACTCCCCAACCTCAACTGACGTGCTATTACTCTATCTACTACTCAATTACCATGTAAGTAATTCATCACTACTTGTCTACAGAGAAGACTAGCTATAATTTCTTCCTCTTGTAGTAGCTTCCTACCAGATAACCTTCAGGCTCTGTAGCAATGTTCTAACTCCGCACTACGGGTTATACGCTACAGTAGTCTAGTTTGTCCGGCCTACACAGTCTATCCTACCACGCCTACATATCCCCCTCAACTCCTCACGTGGCGCCCTCAGTGCCCACAAGTTTACGGTACTATATATCCCTCTACTACGGTATGCATACATACCCCCCCCCCCCCCCTCAACTCCTCACGTGGCGCCCTCATTGCCCACAAGTTTACGGTACTATGTACCCCTCTACTACGGTATGCGTACATACCCACCCTCAACTCCTCACGTGGCGCCCTCAGTGCCCACAAGTTTACGGTACTATGTATCCCTCTACTACGGTATGCGTACATACCCCCCCCCCCCCCCTCAACTCCTCACGTGGCGCCCTCAGTGCCCACAAGTTTACGGTACTATGTATCCCTCTACTACGGTATGCGTACATACCCCCCTCAACTCCTCACGTGGCGCCCTCAGTGCCCACAAGTTTACGGTACTATGTATCCCTCTACTACGGTATGCATACATACCCCCCCCCCTCAACTCCTCACGTGGCGCCCTCAGTGCCCACAAGTTTACGGTACTATGTACCCCTCTACTACGGTATGCGTACATACCCCCCTCAACTCCTCACGTGGCGCCCTCAGTGCCCACAAGTTTACGGTACTATGAACCCCTCTACTACGGTATGCATACATACCCCCCCCCCCCCTCAACTCCTCACGTGGCGCCCTCAGTGCCCACAAGTTTACGGTACTATGTATCCCTCTACTACGGTATGCGTACATACCCCCCCTCAACTCACGTGGCGCCCTCAGTGCCCACAAGTTTACGGTACTATGTACCCTTCTACTACGGTATGCGTACATACCCCCCCTCAACTCCTCACGTGGCGCCCTCAGTGCCCACAAGTTTACGGTACTATGTATCCCTCTACTACGGTATGCGTACATACCCCCCCTCAACTCACGTGGCGCCCTCAGTGCCCACAAGTTTACGGTACTATGTATCCCTCTACTACGGTATGCGTACATACCCCCCCTCAACTCACGTGGCGCCCTCAGTGCCCACAAGTTTACGGTACTATGTACCCTTCTACTACGGTATGCGTACAATACCCCCCCTCAACTCCGCACGTGGCGCCCTCAGTGCCCACAAGTTTACGGTACTATGTATCCCTCTACTACGGTATGCGTACATACCCCCCCTCAACTCACGTGGCGCCCTCAGTGCCCACAAGTTTACGGTACTATGTATCCCTCTACTACGGTATGCGTACATACCCCACCCCCCCACAGCTCCTCATGTGGCGCCCTCAGTGCCCACAAGTTTACGGTTCTATGTACCCCTATACTACGGTATGCGTACATATCCCCCCTCAACTCCTCACGTGGCGCCCTCAGTGCCCACAAGTTTACGGTACTATGTACCCCTCTACTACGGTATGCGTACATACCCCCCCTCAACTCCTCACGTGGCGCCCTCAGTGCCCACAGTAGTGCGTATGTAAATTAGGTACGCTGCTACATTTTTGTACCCGTCCAACGTACGTAATTGCAACTACCTACACCTATGTATTATGTACGTTGGTACGTCTGTACCCATCAGACGTACATAATGCCTACCTACAGCGTACCTTGGTACTAATGTTTTACTTATTTTATTTTTTTATTTTGTTTAGTATGTGGGAAGGGCGTCTCGCCCTCATTCCCACCCCCATCAGTCCAATATATTGGACGACTTCATCGGCAGCGAGTTTTCTCTAAACTTACCGATCTCTGTTCCCTTCATCGGCAGCGAAGTTTTCTCTAAACTTACCGATCTCTGTTCCCTTCATCGGCAGCGAGTTTTCTCTAAACTTACCGATCTCTGTTCCCTTCATCGGCAGCGAAGTTTTCTCTAAACTTACCGATCTCTGTTCCCTTCATCGGCAGTGAGTTTTCTCTAAACTTACCGATCTCTGTTCCCTTCATCGGCAGTGAGTTTTCTCTAAACTTACCGATCTCTGTTCCCTTCATCGGCAGTGAGTTTTCTCTAAACTTACCGATCTCTGTTCCCTTCATCGGCAGCGAGTTTTCTCTAAACTTACCGATCTCTGTTCCCTTCATCGGCAGTGAGTTTTCTCTAAACTTACCGATCTCTGTTCCCTTCATCGGCAGTGAGTTTTCTCTAAACTTACCGATCTCTGTTCCCTTAATCGGCAGCGAGTTTTCTCTAAACTTACCGATCTCTGTTCCCTTCATCGGCAGCGAAGTTTTCTCTAAACTTACCGATCTCTGTTCCCTTCATCGGCAGCGAATTTTCTCTAAACTTACCGATCTCTGTTCCCTTCATCGGCAGCGAATTTTCTCTAAACTTACCGATCTCTGTTCCCTTCATCGGCAGCGAATTTTCTCTAAACTTACCGATCTCTGTTCCCTTCATCGGCAGTGAGTTTTCTCTAAACTTACCGATCTCTGTTCCCTTAATCGGCAGCGAGTTTTCTCTAAACTTACCGATCTCTGTCCCCTTCATCGGCAGTGAGTTTTCTCTAAACTTACCGATCTCTGTTCCCTTCATCGGCAGCGAATTTTCTCTAAACTTACCGATCTCTGTTCCCTTCATCGGCAGTGAGTTTTCTCTAAACTTACCGATCTCTGTCCCCTTCATCGGCAGTGAGTTTTCTCTAAACTTACCGATCTCTGTCCCCTTCATCGGCAGTGAGTTTTCTCTAAACTTACCGATCTCTGTCCCCTTCATCGGCAGTGAGTTTTCTCTAAACTTACCGATCTCTGTCCCCTTCACCGGAAGTTTATTCAATATTTTTTGCTGCGGTTTCGCTAAACTCAAACTAAGAAGTGCCCGTTGTAAATCGTTTTCAGGGATGTCTGTTTCCTGTTGAATTTCCTCGAAGGTCCAACTTTCTCGTTTGTTAAACAACATTAGGATACACATTTGGTAGGTAGAAACCACCAGTATGTGATATTTAATTGTTCCATCGTCCTAAATATAAAAATAAATAAAATAAAATAAACAGGGGAAATTAAACTTACCTTAAACAGTGGCTGTTAATTTACAGGAGCTAATAAACCAACAGGTTGACGCCATCAATGATGCTGACGACAGCAGGCAATCATCCCAGGCATGGAAATCGATCAATCTGCTTACTGGGCGGAAAAGCCAACCAACCACCAAGGTTAAGGCTGAATCACCAGCCGATCGCCTCAATGGTTGGAAAGCCCACTTTGAAAAGCTCCTCAATAATGACAGGGTATTGCCTGATAACTTTATAGAAGTAAAAGTGTCTGAGTCTGTACTCCCAGATATTCCCATTGGCGATATCTCCTTTGCAGAAGTGAAGGCTGCTGCAAAGAGCATTAAGACCAATCGTGCCAGTGGAGTAGATGGTGTTCCCCCTGAGGTCTTTAAAATACCTGAGTGTTTAAAGCTCATCTATCCCATCATAGTAGACATGTACCGAACAACAAGAGTCCCACAAGAAATGAAAACAAATAAGTTGGTGCCAGTTCCCAAGAAAGGCAACCTAACACTCTATGGTTCTTTTCGGGGAATCTCATTGATCTCGATTGCTGCAAAGCTATACAATAGAATTCTATTAAATCGCATCAGGGATCCCATTGAGAGACTGCTCCGTGGAAATCAGAATGGGTTCCGTAAAGGTCGTGGGACCATGGAGCCCATTTTGGCACTTAGAAGGATAATTGAAGAGTTATCAAAAAAGAAAGACAGGCATCTGGCTGTTATCTTTGTTGACTTCTTCAAGGCCTTTGATTCAGTCTCTCGCTCACGTATGTTCAGCATACTTTCATTATATGGGATTCCTGATGAAATTATTGCAGCAATCAGATCAGTATACGATGGTTCGACAACATTTGTGTCTACTGTTGACGGTGACACAGAACCATTTGAAGTGTTATGGGGCGTCCTCCAGGGAGACACACTTGCCCCAAATCCTGTTCATAATTGTTGTTGACTATGTTCTACGCATGTCCTTAGATCATCATAATGATGATGGGGTGATGATAACTCCACCTACTGGCTCCAGAAGTCGAGGAAATCCTGCCAAGTACCTAACTGATCTAGAATTTGCTGATGACTTAGAAGTACTCTCAGAATCACTAGAGGGAGCCCAAAGGCTCCTTAGCTCATTAGAACATGCTGCTTCTAGTGTTGGTCTTTTTATTAACTCCAGAAAGACCAAAATTATGACAGTTAACTTTGAAAGTCCTCAGCAAGTCTTTGATCGGATGAGCATAAGCTCAAAAGATGGTATGCTTGAGCATGTGGACGACTTCTGTTACCTGGGATCATGGATCCGGAAGTCAGGTGAGGACCTTCGAATACGTAAGGGAAAGGCATGGGCAGCCTTGAATAGGCTTTCCAGGATTTGGAAGTCACTGAGAATTAATCGGACACTTAAGGTCCGATTATTTAGAGCAGCAGTAGTTCCAGTACTCCTCTATGGGAGTCCATGCTGGGCTCTAACTGCTGAGGACACCAAATCTCTGGATGGCACATTCACAAGAATGCTACGCCGGGTTCATTGTGTCAAGTACAATGCACACATCTCCAACCAGACACTATATAACATTGGAGGTGTCCCATTGGTTCCCCCAAGCTTGACACTAGAACAAAATCGCCTCCGCTTTACAGGACATTGCTTTCGCCGTGAGGACCAGCCAGTGCATAATCTTGTACTTTGGCAGCCTCATGGAGAGAATAAGCATGGTGGACAGCCCATGGCTTTCTTGAGACGCATCTTAAAGGACACTGGCCTTAAAGAAGCAGATGATCTAGCAAATGTCATGGGTGATAGGGAGTTGTGGCGGTGCAATTTTGTCGACAAGCCGGCACAGCATTCTTAAAAATGCAGCTGCAATGCAGCATGCCGATCCTAGTAGTAGTAGTAGTAGTAGTAGTAGTAAACTTACAATAAACAGCGGTCCATTAAACTTACAATAAACAGCGGTCCATTACACTTACAATAAACAGTGGTCCATTAAACTTACAATAAACAGAGGTCCATTAAACTTACAATAATGAAATTAGCACAAATATATTAGATTCGATAGATATTAGGAAACGGCAAATTCATATTTATGTTTTATAAAAGTTTGCAACCGTAAATTAATATGCTAAGGTTTTATTATAAAAATTACGTAAGTAGGGCTACATACTGTATAAAATCGGTTGAATATAAATGAACTTGTATATTTTCTATTTACCCTATCTAATTATTACGGTTGCACATCAATACGCACTTATCTATCTTATTTTATACTGTATAACGGGATGTTTCAGACACAACGCCATATATCGCAACACAGCGGTCCAATAAACTTACCTTAAACAGCGGTCCATCGGTCCGCAAACTTACCTTAAAGAAGTAAGCTTTTAGGTCTGCATTACCCATGTGCTGTTGTAGAGTGAGCTGTCTACCGTTGTGTTTATTGAGATAGAAGACTTTGAACCTTGAGTATGCGTCCTGCGCCACCGATGGTAGGTTCCCGGAATTAGTAACTGTATGAGTTGGCCAGAAACCAGTGGTGAGCACCTTCACGTTCAAATCTAGCCCGTGCATGTTCGTCTAAAGCAATATTGTTAGTTAGGAGTGTAAAACAGGTTGTACTAATTAAAGATTAACCCCGTAAACATGTACATCTGGCAATGCGATAATAAAAAGCTTTATGTTACAATATATAATGCAATAATGAAGTAATCTTATAGAATGGATTGGATTCATTGATATATTCGAGTTCGATTCAAGTAGAGTAAGAGGTGAAACCAATATCTGTGTATATCAATCATATAGTTATTCTGTTTTACTGATTTACCGGTCAGTTCATTAATCACAGAGTTGCAGACCGGTTATAGTTTTTGACCGTCGCCAACCAATATCTATTACTGATTTACTGCTGTTATTCTGCATTGCGATATCAATCACATACTAATTCTGTGCTATTATCATTTGGAACATTAACATCGAGAAACACAAACTCTGTTACTTTTCCCCAACGGCCTTCGGCCAAAAGGACACTAGCTCAGCAGCCCAGCAGAACGGTGACGCGTACTAAACCTTACCCGGTCGGGATCTACGATCCCGTCACATTAACCACATAGACTATATTGTTAATATTAACCACATTGACTATTATTAATATTAACCACATTGACTATATTATTAATATTAACCACATTGACTATATTATTAATATTAACCACATTGACTATATTATTAATATTAACCACATTGACTATATTATTAATATTAACCACATAGACTATATTGTTAATATTAACCACATTGACTATATTATTAATATTAACCACATTGACTATATTATTAATATTAACCACATTGACTATTATTAATATTAACCACATTGACTATATTATTAATATTAACCACATAGACTATATTGTTAATATTAACCACATTGACTATATTATTAATATTAACCACATTGACTATATTATTAATATTAACCACATTGACTATTATTAATATTAACCACATTGACTATATTATTAATATTTACCACGTATTGTCTGCACTACACACTTACATTAGAAGTTGCGATGCTTTCTTTAAATTCTTCATTAGTTGAGGTAGAAACAGTCATATCTCGAAACATTCCTTCCAGTCTACTAGTGAACTGACAACCGCATTCAGTCTAAATATTACAATTATTAATATTTACTAAAATTAAATATATGTAATATAGTTATAAACTATCCAACCTTTAATTTAGTTACATATTTTTCTCACTAACCTTTAGTTTAGTTAACATATTATTTTTCTCACCAACCTTTAGTTTAGATACATATTTTTCTCACTAACATATTATTTTTCTCACTAACCTTTAGTTTAGTTACATATTTTTCTCACTCACCTTTAGTTTAGTTACATATTTGTCACACTAACATTTAGTTTAGTTAACATATTATTTTTCTCACTAACCATTAGTTTAGTTACATATTTTTCTCACTCCCCTTTAGTTTAGTTACATATTTTTCTCATTAACCTTTAGTTTAGTTAACATATTAATTTTCTCACTCACCTTTAGTTTAGTTACATATTTTTCTCACTAACCTTTAGTTTAGTTACATATTTTTCTCACTCAGCTGTAGTTTAGTTACATATATTTCTCATTAACCTTTAGTTTAGTTAACATATTATTTTTCTCACTAACCATTAGTTTAGTTACATATTTTTCTCACTCACCTTGAGTTTAGTTACATATTTTTCTCACTAAAATTTAGTTTAGTTAACATATTATTTTTCTCACAACCTTTAGTTTAGTTACATATTTTTCTCACTCACCTTTAGTTTAGTTACATATTTTTCTCACTCAGCTGTAGTTTAGTTACATATTTTTCTCATTAACCTTTAGTTTAGTTAACATATTATTTTTCTCACTAACCATTAGTTTAGTTACATATTTTTCTCACTCACCTTGAGTTTAGTTACATATTTTTCTCACTAAAATTTAGTTTAGTTAACATATTATTTTTCTCACTCACCTTTAGTTTAGATACATATTTTTCTCACTCACCTTTAGTTTAGTTAACATGTTTTTCTCACTCACCTTTAGTTTAGTTACATATTTTTCTCACTCACCTTTAGTTTAGTTACATATTTTTCTCACCAACCTTTAGTTTAGTTACATATTTTTCTCACTCACCTTTAGTTTAGTTAACATGTTTTTCTCACTCACCTTTAGTTTAGTTACATATTTTTCTCACTCACCTTTAGTTTAGTTACATATTTTTCTCACTAACCTTTAGTTTAGTTAACATATTATTTTTCTCACTTACCTTTAGTTTAGTTACATATTTTTCTCACTCACCTTTAGTTTAGTTACATATTTTTCTCACTAACCTTTAGTTTAGTTAACATATTATTTTTCTCACGAACCTTTAATTTAGTTACATATTTTTCTCATTCACCTTTAGTTTAGTTAACATATTATTTTTCTCACTAACCATTAGTTTAGTTACATATTTTTCTCACTCACCTTTAGTTTGGTTAACATATTATTTTTCTCACGAACCTTTAATTTAGTTACATATTTTTCTCACTCACCTTTAGTTTAGTTAACATATTATTTTTCTCACTAACCATTAGTTTAGTTATATATTTTTCTCACTCCCCTTTAGTTTAGTTACATATTTTTCTCACTAACCTTTAGTTTAGTTAACATATTATTTTTCTCACTAACCTTTAGTTTAGTTACATATTTTTCTCACTAAAATTTAGTTTAGTTAACATATTATTTTTCTCACTCACCTTTAGTTTAGTTACATATTTTTCTCACTCACCTTTAGTTTAGTTACATATTTGTCACACTAACATTTAGTTTAGTTAACATATTATTTTTCTCACTAACCATTAGTTTAGTTACATATTTTTCTCACTCCCCTTTAGTTTAGTTACATATTTTTCTCATTAACCTTTAGTTTAGTTAACATATTAATTTTCTCACTCACCTTTAGTTTAGTTACATATTTTTCTCACTAACCTTTAGTTTAGTTACATATTTTTCTCACTCAGCTGTAGTTTAGTTACATATTTTTCTCATTAACCTTTAGTTTAGTTAACATATTATTTTTCTCACTAACCATTAGTTTAGTTACATATTTTTCTCACTCACCTTGAGTTTAGTTACATATTTTTCTCACTAAAATTTAGTTTAGTTAACATATTATTTATCTCACAACCTTTAGTTTAGTTACATATTTTTCTCACTCACCTTTAGTTTAGTTACATATTTTTCTCACTCAGCTGTAGTTTAGTTACATATTTTTCTCATTAACCTTTAGTTTAGTTAACATATTATTTTTCTCACTAACCATTAGTTTAGTTACATATTTTTCTCACTCACCTTGAGTTTAGTTACATATTTTTCTCACTAAAATTTAGTTTAGTTAACATATTATTTTTCTCACTCACCTTTAGTTTAGATACATATTTTTCTCACTCACCTTTAGTTTAGTTAACATGTTTTTCTCACTCACCTTTAGTTTAGTTACATATTTTTCTCACTCACCTTTAGTTTAGTTACATATTTTTCTCACCAACCTTTAGTTTAGTTACATATTTTTCTCACTCACCTTTAGTTTAGTTAACATGTTTTTCTCACTCACCTTTAGTTTAGTTACATATTTTTCTCACTCACCTTTAGTTTAGTTACATATTTTTCTCACTAACCTTTAGTTTAGTTAACATATTATTTTTCTCACTTACCTTTAGTTTAGTTACATATTTTTCTCCCTCACCTTTAGTTTGGTTAACATATTATTTTTCTCACGAACCTTTAATTTAGTTACATATTTTTCTCATTCACCTTTAGTTTAGTTAACATATTATTTTTCTCACTAACCATTAGTTTAGTTACATATTTTTCTCACTCACCTTTAGTTTGGTTAACATATTATTTTTCTCACGAACCTTTAATTTAGTTACATATTTTTCTCACTCACCTTTAGTTTAGTTAACATATTATTTTTCTCACTAACCATTAGTTTAGTTATATATTTTTCTCACTCCCCTTTAGTTTAGTTACATATTTTTCTCACTAACCTTTAGTTTAGTTAACATATTATTTTTCTCACTAACCTTTAGTTTAGTTACATATTTTTCTCACTAAAATTTAGTTTAGTTAACATATTATTTTTCTCACTCACCTTTAGTTTAGTTACATATTTTTCTCACTAAAATTTAGTTTAGTTAACATATTATTTTTCTCACTAACCTTTAGTTTAGTTACATATTTTTCTCACTCCCCTTTAGTTTAGTTACATATTTTTCTCACTCACCTTTAGTTTAGTTAACATATTATTTTTCTCACTAACCATTAGTTTAGTTACATATTTTTCTCACTCACCTTTAGTTTGGTTAACATATTATTTTTCTCACTAACCATTAGTTTAGTTACATATTTTTCTCACTCACCTTTAGTTTGGTTAACATATTATTTTTCTCACGAACCTTTAATTTAGTTACATATTTTTCTCACTCACCTTTAGTTTGGTTAACATATTATTTTTCTCACGAACCTTTAATTTAGTTACATATTTTTCTCACTCACCTTTAGTTTAGTTAACATATTATTTTTCTCACTCACCTTTAGTTTAGTTACATATTTTTCTCATTAACCTTTAGTTTAGTTACATATTTTTCTCACTCACCTTTAGTTTAGTTAACATATTATTTTTCTCACTAACCATTAGTTTAGTTATATATTTTTCTCACTCCCCTTTAGTTTAGTTACATATTTTTCTCACTAACCTTTAGTTTAGTTAACATATTATTTTTCTCACTAACCTTTAGTTTAGTTACATATTTTTCTCACTAAAATTTAGTTTAGTTAACATATTATTTTTCTCACTCACCTTTAGTTTAGTTACATATTTTTCTCACTAAAATTTAGTTTAGTTAACATATTATTTTTCTCACTAACCTTTAGTTTAGTTACATATTTTTCTCACTCCCCTTTAGTTTAGTTACATATTTTTCTCACTCACCTTTAGTTTAGTTAACATATTATTTTTCTCACTAACCATTAGTTTAGTTATATATTTTTCTCACTCCCCTTTAGTTTAGTTACATATTTTTCTCACTAACCTTTAGTTTAATTAACATATTATTTTTCTCACTAACCTTTAGTTTAGTTACATATTTTTCTCACTAAAATTTAGTTTAGTTAACATATTATTTTTCTCACACACCTTTAGTTTAGTTACATATTTTTCTCACTAAAATTTAGTTTAGTTAACATATTATTTTTCTCACTAACCTTTAGTTTAGTTACATATTTTTCTCACTCCCCTTTAGTTTAGTTACATATTTTTCTCACTCACCTTTAGTTTAGTTAACATATTATTTTTCTCACTAACCATTAGTTTAGTTATATATTTTTCTCACTCCCCTTTAGTTTAGTTACATATTTTTCTCACTCACCTTTAGTTTAGTTAACATATTATTTTTCTCACTAACCATTAGTTTAGTTATATATTTTTCTCACTCCCCTTTAGTTTAGTTACATATTTTTCTCACTAACCTTTAGTTTAATTAACATATTATTTTTCTCACTAACCTTTAGTTTAGTTACATATTTTTCTCACTAAAATTTAGTTTAGTTAACATATTATTTTTCTCACACACCTTTAGTTTAGTTACATATTTTTCTCACTAAAATTTAGTTTAGTTAACATATTATTTTTCTCACTAACCTTTAGTTTAGTTACATATTTTTCTCACTCACCTTTAGTTTAGTTAACATATTATTTTTCTCACTAACCATTAGTTTAGTTATATATTTTTCTCACTCCCCTTTAGTTTAGTTACATATTTTTCTCACTAACCTTTAGTTTAGTTAACATATTATTTTTCTCACTAACCTTTAGTTTAGTTACATATTTTTCTCACTAAAATTTAGTTTAGTTAACATATTATTTTTCTCACTCACCTTTAGTTTAGTTACATATTTTTCTCCCTCACCTTTAGTTTCGTTAACATATTATTTTTCTCACGAACCTTTAATTTAGTTACATATTTTTCTCACTCACCTTTAGTTTAGTTAACATATTATTTTTCTCACTAACCATTAGTTTAGTTACATATTTTTCTCACTCACCTTCAGTTTGGTTAACATATTATTTTTCTCACTAACCATTAGTTTAGTTACATATTTTTCTCACTCACCTTTAGTTTGGTTAACATATTATTTTTCTCACGAACCTTTAATTTAGTTACATATTTTTCTCACTCACCTTTAGTTTGGTTAACATATTATTTTTCTCACGAACCTTTAATTTAGTTACATATTTTTCTCACTCACCTTTAGTTTAGTTAACATATTATTTTTCTCACTAACCTTTAGTTTAGTTACATATTTTTCTCACTAAAATTTAGTTTAGTTAACATATTATTTTTCTCACTCACCTTTAGTTTAGTTACATATTTTTTTCATTAACCTTTAGTTTAGTTACATATTTTTCTCACTCACCTTTAGTTTAGTTAACATATTATTTTTCTCACTAACCATTAGTTTAGTTATATATTTTTCTCACTCCCCTTTAGTTTAGTTACATATTTTTCTCACTAACCTTTAGTTTAGTTAACATATTATTTTTCTCACTAACCTTTAGTTTAGTTACATATTTTTCTCACTAAAATTTAGTTTAGTTAACATATTATTTTTCTCACTCACCTTTAGTTTAGTTACATATTTTTCTCACTAAAATTTAGTTTAGTTAACATATTATTTTTCTCACTCACCTTTAGTTTAGTTAACATATTATTTTTCTCACTAACCATTAGTTTAGTTATATATTTTTCTCACTCCCCTTTAGTTTAGTTACATATTTTTCTCACTAACCTTTAGTTTAATTAACATATTATTTTTCTCACTAACCTTTAGTTTAGTTACATATTTTTCTCACTAAAATTTAGTTTAGTTAACATATTATTTTTCTCACACACCTTTAGTTTAGTTACATATTTTTCTCACTAAAATTTAGTTTAGTTAACATATTATTTTTCTCACTAACCTTTAGTTTAGTTACATATTTTTCTCACTCCCCTTTAGTTTAGTTACATATTTTTCTCACTCACCTTTAGTTTAGTTAACATATTATTTTTCTCACTAACCATTAGTTTAGTTATATATTTTTCTCACTCCCCTTTAGTTTAGTTACATATTTTTCTCACTAACCTTTAGTTTAGTTAACATATTATTTTTCTCACTAACCTTTAGTTTAGTTACATATTTTTCTCACTAAAATTTAGTTTAGTTAACATATTATTTTTTCTCACTCACCTTTAGTTTAGTTACATATTTTTCTCCCTCACCTTTAGTTTGGTTAACATATTATTTTTCTCACGAACCTTTAATTTAGTTACATATTTTTCTCACTCACCTTTAGTTTAGTTATCATATTATTTTTCTCACTAACCATTAGTTTAGTTACATATTTTTCTCACTCACCTTTAGTTTGGTTAACATATTATTTTTCTCACTAACCATTAGTTTAGTTACATATTTTTCTCACTCACCTTTAGTTTGGTTAACATATTATTTTTCTCACGAACCTTTAATTTAGTTACATATTTTTCTCACTCACCTTTAGTTTGGTTAACATATTATTTTTCTCACGAACCTTTAATTTAGTTACATATTTTTCTCACTCACCTTTAGTTTAGTTAACATATTATTTTTCTCACTAACCTTTAGTTTAGTTACATATTTTTCTCACTAAAATTTAGTTTAGTTAACATATTATTTTTCTCACTCACCTTTAGTTTAGTTACATATTTTTCTCATTAACCTTTAGTTTAGTTACATATTTTTCTCACTCACCTTTAGTTTAGTTAACATATTATTTTTCTCACTAACCATTAGTTTAGTTACATATTTTTCTCACTCACCTTTAGTTTGGTTAACATATTATTTTTCTCACGAACCTTTAATTTAGTTACATATTTTTCTCACTCACCTTTAGTTTAGTTAACATATTATTTTTCTCACTAACCATTAGTTTAGTTATATATTTTTCTCACTCCCCTTTAGTTTAGTTACATATTTTTCTCACTAACCTTTAGTTTAGTTAACATATTATTTTTCTCACTAACCTTTAGTTTAGTTACATATTTTTCTCACTAAAATTTAGTTTAGTTAACATATTATTTTTCTCACGAAACTTTAATTTAGTTACATATTTTTCTCACTCACCTTTAGTTTAGTTAACATATTATTTTTCTCACTAACCATTAGTTTAGTTACATATTTTTCTCACTAACCTTTAGTTTAGTTAACATATTATTTTTCTCACGAACCTTTAATTTAGTTGCATATTTTTCTCACTCACCTTTAGTTTAGTTAACATATTATTTTTCTCACTAACCTTTAGTTTAGTTACATATTTTTCTCACTAAAATTTAGTTTAGTTAACATATTATTTTTCTCACTCACCTTTAGTTTAGTTACATATTTTTCTCACTAAAATTTAGTTTAGTTAACATATTATTTTTCTCACTAACCTTTAGTTTAGTTACATATTTTTCTCACTAAAATTTAGTTTGGTTAACATATTATTTTTCTCACGAACCTTTAATTTAGTTACATATTTTTCTCACTAAAATTTAGTTTAGTTAACATATTATTTTTCTCACTAACCTTTAGTTTAGTTACATATTTTTCTCACTCACCTTTAGTTTAGTTAACATATTATTTTTCTCACTAACCATTAGTTTAGTTACATATTTTTCTCACTCACCTTTAGTTTGGTTAACATATTATTTTTCTCACTAACCATTAGTTTAGTTACATATTTTTCTCACTCACCTTTAGTTTAGTTAACATATTATTTTTCTCACTAACCATTAGTTTAGTGACATATTTTTCTCACTCACCTTTAGTTTGGTTAACATATTATTTTTCTCACGAACCTTTAATTTAATTAAATATTTTTCTCACTCACCTTTAGTTTGGTTAACATATTATTTTTCTCACTAACCATTAGTTTAGTTACATATTTTTCTCACTCACCTTTAGTTTGGTTAACATATTATTTTTCTCACGAACCTTTAATTTAGTTACATATTTTTCTCACTCACCTTTAGTTTGGTTAACATATTATTTTTCTCACGAACCTTTAATTTAGTTACATATTTTTCTCACTCACCTTTAGTTTAGTTAACATATTATTTTTCTCACTAACCATTAGTTTAGTTATATATTTTTCTCACTCCCCTTTAGTTTAGTTACATATTTTTCTCACTAACCTTTAGTTTAGTTAACATATTATTTTTCTCACTAACCTTTAGTTTAGTTACATATTTTTCTCACTAAAATTTAGTTTAGTTAACATATTATTTTTCTCACGAACCTTTAATTTAGTTACATATTTTTCTCACTCACCTTTAGTTTAGTTAACATATTATTTTTCTCACTAACCATTAGTTTAGTTACATATTTTTCTCACTCACCTTTAGTTTGGTTAACATATTATTTTTCTCACTAACCATTAGTTTAGTTACATATTTTTCTCACTCACCTTTAGTTTGGTTAACATATTATTTTTCTCACGAACCTTTAATTTAGTTACATATTTTTCTCACTCACCTTTAGTTTAGTTAACATATTATTTTTCTCACTAACCTTTAGTTTAGTTACATATTTTTCTCACTAAAATTTAGTTTAGTTAACATATTATTTTTCTCACTCACCTTTAGTTTAGTTACATATTTTTCTCACTAAAATTTAGTTTAGTTAACATATTATTTTTCTCACTAACCTTTAGTTTAGTTACATATTTTTCTCACTAAAATTTAGTTTAGTTAACATATTATTTTTCTCACTCACCTTTAGTTTAGTTACATATTTTTCTCCCTCACCTTTAGTTTGGTTAATATATTATTTTTCTCACGAACCTTTAATTTAGTTACATATTTTTCTCACTCACCTTTAGTTTAGTTAACATATTATTTTTCTCACTAACCATTAGTTTAGTTACATATTTTTCTCACTCACCTTTAGTTTGGTTAACATATTATTTTTCTCACTAACCATTAGTTTAGTTACATATTTTTCTCACTAAAATTTAGTTTAGTTAACATATTATTTTTCTCACTCACCTTTAGTTTAGTTACATATTTTTCTCATTAACCTTTAGTTTAGTTACATATTTTTCTCACTCACCTTTAGTTTAGTTAACATATTATTTTTCTCACTAACCATTAGTTTAGTTACATATTTTTCTCACTCACCTTTAGTTTAGTTAACATATTATTTTTCTCACTAACCATTAGTTTAGTTACATATTTTTCTCACTCACCTTTAGTTTGGTTAACATATTATTTTTCTCACGAACCTTTAATTTAGTTACATATTTTTCTCACTCACCTTTAGTTTTAGTTAACATATTATTTTTCTCACTAACCATTAGTTTAGTTATATATTTTTCTCACTCCCCTTTAGTTTAGTTACATATTTTTCTCACTAACCTTTAGTTTAGTTAACATATTATTTTTCTCACTAACCTTTAGTTTAGTTACATATTTTTCTCACTAAAATTTAGTTTAGTTAACATATTATTTTTCTCACGAACCTTTAATTTAGTTACATATTTTTCTCACTCACCTTTAGTTTAGTTAACATATTATTTTTCTCACTAACCATTAGTTTAGTTACATATTTTTCTCACTCACCTTTAGTTTTAGTTAACATATTATTTTTCTCACTAACCATTAGTTTAGTTATATATTTTTCTCACTCCCCTTTAGTTTAGTTACATATTTTTCTCACTAACCTTTAGTTTAGTTAACATATTATTTTTCTCACTAACCTTTAGTTTAGTTACATATTTTTCTCACTAAAATTTAGTTTAGTTAACATATTATTTTTCTCACGAACCTTTAATTTAGTTACATATTTTTCTCACTAACCTTTAGTTTAGTTAACATATTATTTTTCTCACTAACCTTTAGTTTAGTTACATATTTTTCTCACTAAAATTTAGTTTAGTTAACATATTATTTTTCTCACGAACCTTTAATTTAGTTACATATTTTTCTCACTCACCTTTAGTTTAGTTAACATATTATTTTTCTCACTAACCTTTAGTTTAGTTACATATTTTTCTCACTAAAATTTAGTTTAGTTAACATATTATTTTTCTCACTCACCTTTAGTTTAGTTACATATTTTTCTCACTAAAATTTAGTTTAGTTAACATATTATTTTTCTCACTAACCTTTAGTTTAGTTACATATTTTTCTCACTTAAATTTAGTTTAGTTAACATATTATTTTTCTCACTCACCTTTAGTTTAGTTACATATTTTTCTCCCTCACCTTTAGTTTGGTTAACATACTAGAGACGGGCCTAGCGGCCCGTGAAGCAAGTCGTAGGAGACAGTACGAATCAAGTAAAAGCTTTTTGTTCTGTCTGATAAATCAATTAGTGTGAGACTAGTCCCGGTGGTGTACGAAAATTTTTCTAGACAACTCCAAACTATAATTATTATGTTGTAATGTTGTAATCATCTAATGAATTATAAAAGCTGTTGTGATTATAGAAGATAGAGAGCAGTTAGCGAAATGATTATTTTATTCTATCGGATAGAGTAGTCGGAGTCTCACAAAGGAGTCGAGGTGTCAATTGATTAATAACAATAACAGCAGTTGTCATGAATTCAATACAATCGCGCAAAGAAGTGATAAGACAAATTCGATCTTATTTTTGTAATAAATAAAACAAGTTGAGATGTTTCAATGTAAACCGCGATTAACAATTTACACTGTTCAATGTAAACCACGATATTAATTAAATACAACAATTATATTATTATTATAACAGATTTTTATATTTCAAATAATAATGTTAGCCTTATGGAGAATCATTTTGAGGATGAGTAAATATTTAGCCTTATAAGCATGCAGCCTCCACAGTATTAATGTTGGCACAAAGATTTCAAAATAAAGCAATAATGCGATGAGAGCATAGTACAATACACTGTGTAGCCAACACACTGTTTAACTAACAGTCATTTAGCTTGCACGCCAATTAATTAACATAGCAAGGATGCATTGGGAAGAGTTATTCAGCTGAAACTGTAATAGCCAGTTAAACAAATTAATGTTTGCTTACTGTCTGGGTTGTATTGTAGAGTGATAATAAAACTTGGCAGAGAAAGTACTTCTTTGTTAGTTGGCCTTCCTATTGAATGCATTACCAGGCCATCTCTATACATTTTTCATGAGTGCCAGCTGGTGTTTTATCATTGCGCCTATGGCAATTTTAGCGTTTTGGGGCTATTTTTCGAAATAAAACAAGTTGAGATGTTTCAATTTAAACCGCAATTTCACAAGTACCCTTAGAAATCCATTTTCATGGTCCATGCAAAATTTCATCAAAATCGTTAGAGCCGTTTTTGCTCTAGGTCAGTAGTCAGTAGCCAGTAGCCAGTAGCCAGTAGCTTTTTTTTCTTACAGTAATCAAGTCTAACGACTTGCTAATTATTTTTCTCACGAACCTTTAATTTAGTTACATATTTTTCTCACTCACCTTTAGTTTAGTTAACATATTATTTTTCTCACTAACCATTAGTTTAGTTACATATTTTTCTCACTCACCTTTAGTTTGGTTAACATATTATTTTTCTCACTAACCATTAGTTTAGTTACATATTTTTCTCACTAAAATTTAGTTTAGTTAACATATTATTTTTCTCACTCACCTTTAGTTTAGTTACATATTTTTCTCATTAACCTTTAGTTTAGTTACATATTTTTCTCACTCACCTTTAGTTTAGTTAACATATTATTTTTCTCACTAACCATTAGTTTAGTTACATATTTTTCTCACTCACCTTTAGTTTAGTTAACATATTATTTTTCTCACTAACCATTAGTTTAGTTACATATTTTTCTCACTCACCTTTAGTTTGGTTAACATATTATTTTTCTCACGAACCTTTAATTTAGTTACATATTTTTCTCACTCACCTTTAGTTTTAGTTAACATATTATTTTTCTCACTAACCATTAGTTTAGTTATATATTTTTCTCACTCCCCTTTAGCTTAGTTACATATTTTTCTCACTAACCTTTAGTTTAGTTAACATATTATTTTTCTCACTAACCTTTAGTTTAGTTACATATTTTTCTCACTAAAATTTAGTTTAGTTAACATATTATTTTTCTCACGAACCTTTAATTTAGTTACATATTTTTCTCACTCACCTTTAGTTTAGTTAACATATTATTTTTCTCACTAACCATTAGTTTAGTTACATATTTTTCTCACTCACCTTTAGTTTGGTTAACATATTATTTTTCTCACTAACCATTAGTTTAGTTAACATATTATTTTTCTCACTAACCTTTAGTTTAGTTACATATTTTTCTCACTCACCTTTAGTTTAGTTAACATATTATTTTTCTCACTAACCATTAGTTTAGTTACATATTTTTCTCACTCACCTTTAGTTTGGTTAACATATTATTTTTCTCACGAACCTTTAATTTAGTTACATATTTTTCTCACTCACCTTTAGTTTAGTTAACATATTATTTTTCTCACTAACCTTTAGTTTAGTTACATATTTTTCTCACTAAAATTTAGTTTAGTTAACATATTATTTTTCTCACTCACCTTTAGTTTAGTTACATATTTTTCTCACTAAAATTTAGTTTAGTTAACATATTATTTTTCTCACTAACCTTTAGTTTAGTTACATATTTTTCTCACTCCCCTTTAGTTTAGTTACATATTTTTCTCACTAAAATTTAGTTTAGTTAACATATTATTTTTCTCACTTACCTTTAGTTTAGTTACATATTTTTCTCACTCGCCTTTAGTTTAGTTACATATTTTTCTCACTCACCTTTAGTTTAGTTACATATTTTTCACACTCACCTTTAGTTTAGTTAACATATTATTTTTCTCACTAACCATTAGTTTAGTTACATATTTTTCTCACTCACCTTTAGTTTGGTTAACATATTATTTTTCTCACGAACCTTTAATTTAGTTACATATTTTTCTCACTCACCTTTAGTTTTAGTTAACATATTATTTTTCTCACTAACCATTAGTTTAGTTACATATTTTTCTCACTCACCTTTAGTTTAGTTAACATATTATTTTTCTCACTAACCATTAGTTTAGTTACATATTTTTCTCACTCATCTTTAGTTTAGTTAACATATTATTTTTCTCACTAACCATTAGTTTAGTTACATATTTTTCTCACTCACCTTTAGTTTGGTTAACATATTATTTTTCTCACGAACCTTTAATTTAGTTACATATTTTTCTCACTCACCTTTAGTTTTAGTTAACATATTATTTTTCTCACTAACCATTAGTTTAGTTATATATTTTTCTCACTCCCCTTTAGTTTAGTTACATATTTTTCTCACTAACCTTTAGTTTAGTTAACATATTATTTTTCTCACTAACCTTTAGTTTAGTTACATATTTTTCTCACTAAAATTTAGTTTAGTTAACATATTATTTTTCTCACGAACCTTTAATTTAGTTACATATTTTTCTCACTCACCTTTAGTTTAGTTAACATATTATTTTTCTCACTAACCATTAGTTTAGTTACATATTTTTCTCACTCACCTTTAGTTTGGTTAACATATTATTTTTCTCACTAACCATTAGTTTAGTTAAATATTTTTCTCACTCACCTTTAGTTTGGTTAACATATTATTTTTCTCACGAACCTTTAATTTAGTTACATATTTTTCTCACTCACCTTTAGTTTAGTTAACATATTATTTTTCTCACTAACCTTTAGTTTAGTTACATATTTTTCTCACTAAAATTTAGTTTAGTTAACATATTATTTTTCTCACTCACCTTTAGTTTAGTTACATATTTTTCTCACTAAAATTTAGTTTAGTTAACATATTATTATTCTCACTAACCTTTAGTTTAGTTACATATTTTTCTCACTCCCCTTTAGTTTAGTTACATATTTTTCTCACTAAAATTTAGTTTAGTTAACATATTATTTTTCTCACTTACCTTTAGTTTAGTTACATATTTTTCTCACTCGCCTTTAGTTTAGTTACATATTTCTCTCACTCACCTTTAGTTTAGTTACATATTTTTCACACTAACCTTTAGTTTAGTTAACATGTTTTTCTCACTCACCTTTAGTTTAGTTACATATTTTTCTATCTAACATTTAGTTTAGTTAACATATTATTTTTATCATTAACATAGTTTAGTTTTAACATATTATTTTCGTTATTCTCGTTTCTCCCAAGTTCAGTGTCCCTTTCAAGTTGATCTATATATGTTATGGGCGGTCGTCCACGACTACGCTTTCCATGAGTTGGTTGCCAGAGAAATAGATTTGGTATGACCTCGTTAGTTACATATTTTTCTCACCCACCTTTAGTTTAGTTAACATGTTTTTCTCACTAACCTTTAGTTTCGTTACATAATTTTCTCACACACCTTTAGTTTAGTTACATATTTTTCTCACTAACCTTTAGTTTAGTTACATATTTTTCTCACTCACCTTTAGTTTAGTTAACATGTTTTTCTCACTAACCTTTAGTTTAGTTACATAATTTTCTCACTCACCTTTAGTTTAGTTAACATGTTTTTCTCACTAACCTTTAGTTTCGTTACATAATTTTCTCACACACCTTTAGTTTAGTTACATATTTTTCTCACTAACCTTTAGTTTAGTTACATAATTTTCTCACTAACCTTTTGTTTAGTTACATTATTTTCTCACTCACCTTTAGTTTTTTAATTACATATTTTTCTCACTAACATTTAGTTTAGTTACATAATTTTCTCTTTAGTTTAGTTAACATGTTTTTCTCACTAACCTTTAGTTTAGTTACATATTTTTCTCATTCACCTTTAGTTTAGTTACATTATTTTCTCACTCACCTTTAGTTTAGTTACATATTTTTCTCACTAACCATTAGTTTAGTTACATTATTTTCTCACTCACCTTTAGTTTTAATTACGAATTTTTCTCACTAACATTTAGTTTAGTTACATAATTTTCTCACTCACCTTTAGTTTAGTTAACATGTTTTCTCACCAACCTTTAGTTTAGTTACATATTTTTCTCATTCACCTTTAGTTTAGTTACATATTTTTCTCACTAACCTTTAGTTTAGTTAACATATTTTTCTCACTGTCTTCTGAAACACTTTTTGACAACAACAATCGCTTAGCCAAATGTTGTTTATAATATCGTTCGAATATATCCTTGTCTTGTAAAAATCGAAACAGCACCATGGCCTTGTCAAGTACATTCTCTAACTCATCATCCTGCATCTGGGATTACCAAAATAGCAACGTCATCAAAACGGGACATTATCATAAAATTATGTAATAAATAATAATTATTTTTAACTAAAACATAAAAATATCAACTTACAATATAAAAGGGGGGTGTCATAATGATTAATATTATATATACTTTATATAATTATATTACTTTCATCCATAATCAAAGGTTTTAAACTTTATTTTACTTTCATCCATAATCAAACGTTTTATACTTTATTTTGCTTTCATCCATATAAAACTCTTTATACTTTATTTAACTTTCATATATTTTCAAACTTTTCACACTTTATTTTACTTTCATCCATAATCAAACGTTTTATACTTTATTTTACTTTCATCCATAATCAAACTTTTTATACTTTATTTTACTTTCATCCATATTCAAACTTTTTATACGTTATTTTACTTTCATCCATAATCAAGCGTTTTATACTTTATTTTGCTTTCATAGTTTCATCCATAATCAAACTTTTTATACTTTATTTTACTATACTTTATTTTACATTCATCCATATTCAAACTTTATTTTACTTTCATCCATAATCAAACTTTTTATACTTTATTTTACTTTCATCCAATCAAACTTTTTATACTTTATTTTACTTTCATCCATAATCAAACGATTTATACTTTATTTTACTTTCATCCATAATCAAACGTTTTATACTTTATTTTACTTTCATCCATAATCAAACGTTTTATACTTTATTTTACTTTCATCCATAATCAAACGTTTTATACTTTATTTTACTTTCATCCATAATCAAACTTTTTATACTTTATTTTACTTTCATCCATAATCAAACGATATAGACTTTATTTTACTTTCATCCATAATCAAATGTTTTATACTTTATTTTACTTTCATCCATAATCAAACGATTTAGACTTTATTTTACTTTCATCCATAATCAAACGTTTTATACTTTATTTTACTTTCATCCATAATCAAACGTTTTATACTTTATTTTACTTTCATCCATATTCAAACTTTTTATACTTTATTTTACATTCATATATTTTCAAACTTTTCACACTTTATTTTACTTTCATCCATAATCAAACGTTTTATACTTTATTTTACTTTCATCCATAATCAAACTTTTTATACTTTATTTTACTTTCATCCATATTCAAACTTTTTATATGTTATTTTACTTTCATCCATAATCAAGCGTTTTATACTTTATTTTGCTTTCATAGTTTCATCCATAATCAAACTTTTTATACTTTATTTTACATTCATCCATATTCAAACTTTATTTTACTTTCATCCATAATCAAACTTTTTATACTTTATTTTACTTTCATCCATAATCAAACTTTTTATACTTTATTTTACTTTCATCCATAATCAAACGATTTAGACTTTATTTTACTTTCATCCATAATCAAACGTTTTATACTTTATTTTACTTTCATCCATAATCAAACGTTTTATACTTTATTTTACTTTCATCCATAATCAAACTTTTTATACTTTATTTTACTTTCATCCATATCCATATTCAAACTTTTTATACATTATTTTACTTTCATCCATAATCAAGCGTTTTATACTTTATTTTGCTTTCATAGTTTCATCCATAATCAAACTTTTTATACTTTATTTTACATTCATCCATATTCAAACTTTATTTTACTTTCATCCATAATCAAACTTTTTATACTTTATTTTACTTTCATCCATAATCAAACTTTTTATACTTTATTTTACTTTCATCCATAATCAAACGATTTAGACTTTATTTTACTTTCATCCATAATCAAACGTTTTATACTTTATTTTACTTTCATCCATAATCAAACGTTTTATACTTTATTTTACTTTCATCTATAATCAAACTTTTTATACTTTATTTTACTTTCATCCATAATCAAATGTTTTATACTTTATTTTACTTTCATCCATAATCAAACGATTTAGACTTTATTTTACTTTCATCCATAATCAAACGTTTTATACTTTATTTTACTTTCATCCATAATCAAACGTTTTATACTTTATTTTACTTTCATCCATATTCAAACTTTTTATACTTTATTTTACTTTCATCCATAATCAAGCGTTTTATACTTTATTTTGCTTTCATCCATATCAAACTCTTTATACTTTATTTTACTTTCATCCATTATCAAACTTTTTATACTTTATTTTACTTTCATCCATAATCAAGCGTTTTATACTTTATTTTACTTTCATCCATAATCAAACTTTTTATACTTTATTTTACTTTCATCCATAATCAAGCGTTTAATATTTTATTTTGCTTTCATCCATATCAAACTCTTTATACTTTATTTAACTTTCATATATTTTCAAACTTTTCACACTTTATTTTACTTTCATCCATAATCAAACGTTTTATACTTTATTTTACTTTCATCCATAATCAAACTTTTTATACTTTATTTTGCTTTCATCCATATCAAACTCTTTATACTTTATTTTACTTTCATCCATAATCAAACTTTTTATATTTTATTTTACTTTTTATTTTCAAACTTTTCACACTTTATTTTACTTTCATCCATAATCGAACGTTTTATACTTTATTTTACTTTCATCCATAATCAAACTTTTTATACTTTATTTTACTTTCATCCATAATCAAACGTTTTATACTTTATTTTACTTTCATCCATAATCAAACGTTTTATACTTTATTTTACTTTCATCCATATCAAAATTTTTATACTTTATTTTACTTTCATCCATAACAAAATTTTTATACTTTATTTTACTTTCATCCATATCAAACTCTTTATACTTTATTTAACTTTCATATATTTTCAAACTTTTCACACTTTATTTTACTTTCATCCATAATCAAACGTTTTATACTTTATTTTACTTTCATCCATAATCAAACTTTTTATACTTTATTTTACTTTCATCCATATCAAAATTTTTATACTTTATTTTACTTTCATCCATAACAAAATTTTTATACTTTATTTTACTTTCATCCATATCAAACTCTTTATACTTTATTTAACTTTCATATATTTTCAAACTTTTCACACTTTATTTTACTTTCATCCATAATCAAACGTTTTATACTTTATTTTACTTTCATCCATAATCAAACTTTTTATACTTTATTTTACTTTCATCCATAATCAAACTTTTTATACTTTATTTAACTTTCATATATTTTCAAACTTTTCACACTTTATTTTACTTTCATCCATGATCAAACGTTTTATACTTTATTTTACTTTCATCCATAATCAAACGTTTTATACTTTATTTTATTTTCATCCATATCAAAATTTTTATACTTTATTTTACTTTCATCCATAACAAAATTTTTATACTTTATTTTACTTTCATCCATATCAAACTCTTTATACTTTATTTAACTTTCATATATTTTCAAACCTTTCACACTTTATTTTACTTTCATCCATAATCAAACGTTTTATACTTTATTTTACTTTCATCCATATTCAAACTTTTTATACGTTATTTTACTTTCATCCATAATCTAGCGTTTTATACTTTATTTTGCTTTCATAGTTTCATCCATAATCAAACTTTTTATACTTTATTTTACATTCATCAATATTCAAACTTTATTTTACTTTCATCCATAATCAAACTTTTTATACTTTATTTTACTTTCATCCATAATCAAACTTTTTATACTTTATTTTACTTTCATCCATAATCAAACGTTTTATACTTTATTTTACTTTCATCCATAATCAAACGTTTTATACTTTATTTTACTTTCATCCATATCAAAATTTTTATACTTTATTTTACTTTCATCCATAACAAAATTTTTATACTTTATTTTACTTTCATCCATATCAAACTCTTTATACTTTATTTAACTTTCATATATTTTCAAACTTTTCACACTTTATTTTACAAACTTTTCACACTTTATTTTACTTTCATCCATAATCAAACGTTTTATACTTTATTTTACTTTCATCCATAATCAAACGTTTTATACTTTATTTTACTTTCATCCATATCAAAATTTTTATACTTTATTTTACTTTCATCCATAACAAAATTTTTATACTTTATTTTACTTTCATCCATATCAAACTCTTTATACTTTATTTAACTTTCATATATTTTCAAACTTTTCACACTTTATTTTACTTTCATCCATAATCAAACGTTTTATACTTTATTTTACTTTCATCCATAATCAAACTTTTTATACTTTATTTTACTTTCATCCATAATCAAACTTTTTATACTTTATTTAACTTTCATATATTTTCAAACTTTTCACACTTTATTTTACTTTCATCCATGATCAAACGTTTTATACTTTATTTTACTTTCATCCATAATCAAACGTTTTATACTTTATTTTATTTTCATCCATATCAAAATTTTTATACTTTATTTTACTTTCATCCATAACAAAATTTTTATACTTTATTTTACTTTCATCCATATCAAACTCTTTATACTTTATTTAACTTTCATATATTTTCAAACCTTTCACACTTTATTTTACTTTCATCCATAATCAAACGTTTTATACTTTATTTTACTTTCACCCATATTCAAACTTTTTATACGTTATTTTACTTTCATCCATAATCAAGCGTTTTATACTTTATTTTGCTTTCATAGTTTCATCCATAATCAAACTTTTTATACTTTATTTTACATTCATCAATATTCAAACTTTATTTTACTTTCATCCATAATCAAACTTTTTATACTTTATTTTACTTTCATCCATAATCAAGCGTTTTATACTTTATTTTGCTTTCATCCATAATCAAACGATTTAGAATTTATTTTACTTTCATCCATATTCAAACTTTTTATACTTTATTTTACTTTCATCCATAATCAAGCGTTTTATACTTTATTTTACTTTCATCCATAATCAAACGATTTAGACTTTATTTTACTTTCATCCATATTCAAACTTTTTATACTTTATTTTACTTTCATCCATAATCAAGCGTTTTATACTTTATTTTGCTTTCATCCATAATCAAACGATTTAGACTTTATTTTACTTTCATCCATATTCAAACTTTTTATACTTTATTTTACTTTCATCCATAATCAAACGTTTTATAGTTTATTTTGCTTTCATCCATATCAAACTCTTGATACTTTATTTAACTTTCATTTATTTTCAAACTTTTCACACTTTATTTTACTTTCATCCATAATCAAACGTTTTATATTTTATTTTACTTTCATCCATATCAAACTTTTTATACTTTATTTTACTTTCATCCATATTCAAACTTTTTATACTTTATTTTACATTCATCCATATTCAAACTTTATTTTACTTTCATCCATAATCAAACGTTTTATACTTTATTTTACTTTCATCCATAAATAATCAAACGTTTTATACTTTATTTTGCTTTCATCCATATCAAACTCTTGATACTTTATTTAACTTTCATTTATTTTCAAACTTTTACACTTTATTTTACTTTCATCCATAATCAAACGTTTTATACTTTATTTTACTTTCATCCATAATCAAACTTTTTATACTTTATTTTACTTTCATCCATATCAAACTCTTTATACTTTATTTAACTTTCATATATTTTCAAACTTTTCACACTTTATTTTACTTTCATCCATAATCAAACGTTTTATACTTTATTTTACTTTCATCCATAATCAAACGTTTTATACTTTATTTTACTTTCATCCATATCAAAATTTTTATACTTTATTTTACTTTCATCCATAACAAAATTTTTATACTTTATTTTACTTTCATCCATATCAAACTCTTTATACTTTATTTAACTTTCATATATTTTCAAACCTTTCACACTTTATTTTACTTTCATCCATAATCAAACGTTTTATACTTTATTTTACTTTCACCCATATTCAAACTTTTTATACGTTATTTTACTTTCATCCATAATCAAGCGTTTTATACTTTATTTTGCTTTCATAGTTTCATCCATAATCAAACTTTTTATACTTTATTTTACATTCATCAATATTCAAACTTTATTTTACTTTCATCCATAATCAAACTTTTTATACTTTATTTTACTTTCATCCATAATCAAGCGTTTTATACTTTATTTTGCTTTCATCCATAATCAAACGATTTAGAATTTATTTTACTTTCATCCATATTCAAACTTTTTATACTTTATTTTACTTTCATCCATAATCAAGCGTTTTATACTTTATTTTACTTTCATCCATAATCAAACGATTTAGACTTTATTTTACTTTCATCCATATTCAAACTTTTTATACTTTATTTTACTTTCATCCATAATCAAGCGTTTTATACTTTATTTTGCTTTCATCCATAATCAAACGATTTAGACTTTATTTTACTTTCATCCATATTCAAACTTTTTATACTTTATTTTACTTTCATCCATAATCAAACGTTTTATAGTTTATTTTGCTTTCATCCATATCAAACTCTTGATACTTTATTTAACTTTCATTTATTTTCAAACTTTTCACACTTTATTTTACTTTCATCCATAATCAAACGTTTTATATTTTATTTTACTTTCATCCATATCAAACTTTTTATACTTTATTTTACTTTCATCCATATTCAAACTTTTTATACTTTATTTTACATTCATCCATATTCAAACTTTATTTTACTTTCATCCATAATCAAACGTTTTATACTTTATTTTACTTTCATCCATAAATAATCAAACGTTTTATACTTTATTTTGCTTTCATCCATATCAAACTCTTGATACTTTATTTAACTTTCATTTATTTTCAAACTTTTACACTTTATTTTACTTTCATCCATAATCAAACGTTTTATACTTTATTTTACTTTCATCCATAATCAAACTTTTTATACTTTATTTTACTTTCATCCATATCAAACTCTTTATACTTTATTTAACTTTCATATATTTTCAAACTTTTCACACTTTATTTTACTTTCATCCATAATCAAACGTTTTATACTTTATTTTACTTTCATCCATAATCAAACGTTTTATACTTTATTTTACTTTCATCCATATCAAAATTTTTATACTTTATTTTACTTTCATCCATAACAAAATTTTTATACTTTATTTTACTTTCATCCATATCAAACTCTTTATACTTTATTTAACTTTCATATATTTTCAAACTTTTCACACTTTATTTTACTTTCATCCATAATCAAACGTTTTATACTTTATTTTACTTTCATCCATATTCAAACTTTTTATACGTTATTTTACTTTCATCCATAATCAAGCGTTTTATACTTTATTTTGCTTTCATAGTTTCATCCATAATCAAACTTTTTATACTTTATTTTACATTCATCAATATTCAAACTTTATTTTACTTTCATCCATAATCAAACTTTTATACTTTATTTTACATTCATCCATATTCAAACTTTATTTTACTTTCATCCATATTCAAACTTTTTACACTTTATTTTACTTTCATCCATAATCAAGCGTTTTATACTTTATTTTGCTTTCATCCATAATCAAACGATTTAGACTTTATTTTACTTTCATCCATATTCAAACTTTTTATACTTTATTTTACTTTCATCCATAATCAAGCGTTTTATACATTATTTTACTTTCATCCATAATCAAACGATTTAGACTTTATTTTACTTTCATCCATATTCAAACTTTTTATACTTTATTTTACTTTCATCCATAATCAAGCGTTTTATACTTTATTTTGCTTTCATCCATAATCAAACGATTTAGACTTTATTTTACTTTCATCCATATTCAAACTTTTTATACTTTATTTTACTTTCATCCATAATCAAACGATTTAGACTTTATTTTACTTTCATCCATATTCAAACTTTTTATACTTTATTTTACTTTCATCCATAATCAAACGTTTTATAGTTTATTTTGCTTTCATCCATATCAAACTCTTGATACTTTATTTAACTTTCATTTATTTTCAAACTTTTCACACTTTATTTTACTTTCATCCATAATCAAACGTTTTATATTTTATTTTACTTTCATCCATATCAAACTTTTTATACTTTATTTTACTTTCATCCATATTCAAACTTTTTATACTTTATTTTACATTCATCCATATTCAAACTTTATTTTACTTTCATCCATAATCAAACGTTTTATACTTTATTTTACTTTCATCCATAAATAATCAAACGTTTTATACTTTATTTTGCTTTCATCCATATCAAACTCTTGATACTTTATTTAACTTTCATTTATTTTCAAACTTTTCACACTTTATTTTACTTTCATCCATAATCAAACTTTTTATACTTTATTATACTTTCATAGTTTCATCCATAATCAAACTTTTTATACTTTATTTTACATTCATCCATATTCAAACTTTATTTTACTTTCATCCATAATCAAACGTTTTATACTTTATTTTACTTTCATCCGAAAATAATCAAACCTTTTATACATTATTTTACTTTCATCTATAATCAAACTTTTTATACTTTATTTTACTTTCATCCAAAATAATCAAACCTTTTATACTATATTTTACTTACATTCTTTCCACTTTTTCTCAACTTATCATCAATAAAGAGACTCAGATACTCGGGACTTTTCGAGTTGAGGTTGATAAAGTACTCAAAGTCGGAAACAACCATATTCTTAAAGACCCTGTCACTATTAAAGGCCTCGCGAAGGAAGTGATCGAATCTATCCTTGAGCTCCAGTAATGACTTAAAGAAAACATTATGGGCGAAATGTTAGTGAGGATTCTTAGAATATGGTATCGTTTGGTCTGTCATTGTCTAGAGGGAGTCCATTGCTGGGTGTTCCGTGATGGAATCTAGAGATGAAAGGGCTGAAGTAGGATATGTAAACATATCTATAACTTTATCGCCCTTGGCCGGCTTGATCTCTTAAGATATCCAGAGGTGGAATTGAGGGGCGGAAAAACCGATCAAACTTACCCGTTTTACCTGGAACCAATGACATTTTATTCCGATAATCTCACTTGCTTGGTTTCAAATAAACATAGGAGTTAGTTAATAATTAAATATCTGAATATATTAATGGGAGATGGTACTGCAGTACCCCCTATTAATGGGAGATGGTACCCCAGTACCCCCTATTAATGGGAGATGGTACCCCAGTACCCCCTATTAATGGGAGATGGTACCGCAGTACCCCCTATTAATGGGAGATGGTACCGCAGTACCCCCTATTAATGGGAGATGGTACCGCAGTACCCCCTATTAATGGGAGATGGTACCGCAGTATCCCCTATTAATGGGAGACGGTACCCCAGTACCCCCTATTAATGGGAGATGGTACCGCAGTACCCCCTATTAATGGGAGATGGAACCCCAGTACCCCCTATTAATGGGAGATGGTAACGCAGTATCCCCTATTAATGGGAGACGGTACCCCAGTACCCCCTATTAATGGGAGATGGTACCGCAGTACCCCCTATTAATGGGAGATGGTACCGCAGTATCCCCTATTAATGGGAGACGGTACCCCAGTACCCCCTATTAATGGGAGATGGTACCGCAGTATCCCCTATTAATGGGAGACGGTACCCCAGTACCCCCTATTAATGGGAGATGGAACCCCAGTACCCCCTATTAATGGGAGATGGTAACGCAGTACCCCCTATTAATGGGAGATGGCACCCCAGTACCCCCTATTAATGGGAGATGGTACCCCAGTACCCCCTATTAATGGGAGATGGTACCGCAGTACCCCCTATTAATGGGAGATGGTACCCCAGTACCACCTATTAATGGGAGATGGAACCCCAGTACCCCCTATTAATGGGAGATGGTACACCAGTACCCCCTATTAATGGGAGATGGTACCGCAGTATCCCCTATTAATGGGAGATGGTACCCCAGTACCCCCTATTAATGGGAGATGGTACCCTAGTACCCCCTATTAATGGGAGATGGTACACCAGTACCCCCTATTAATGGGAGATGGTACCGCAGTATCCCCTATTAATGGGAGACGGTACCCCAGTACCACCTATTAATGGGAGATGGAACCCCAGTACCCCCTATTAATGGGAGATGGTACACCAGTACCCCCTATTAATGGGAGATGGTAACGCAGTACCCCCTATTAATGGGAGATGGTACCCCAGTACCCCCTATTAATGGGAGATGGTACCCCAGTACCCCCTATTAATGGGAGATGGTACACCAGTACCCCCTATTAATGGGAGATGGTACCGCAGTATCCCCTATTAATGGGAGACGGTACCCCAGTACCCCCTATTAATGGGAGATAGTACCGCAGTACCCCCTATTAATGGGAGATGGAACCCCAGTACCCCCTATTAATGGGAGATGGTAACGCAGTACCCCCTATTAATGGGAGATGGTACCCCAGTACCCCCTATTAATGGGAGATGGTACCGCAGTACCCCCTATTAATGGGAGATGGTACCGCAGTACCCCCTATTAATGGGAGATGGTACCCCAGTACCACCTATTAATGGGAGATGGAACCCCAGTACCCCCTATTAATGGGAGATGGTACACCAGCACCCCCTATTAATGGGAGATGGTACCCCAGTACCCCCTATTAATGGGAGATGGTACCCCAGTACCCCCTATTAATGGGAGATGGTACCCCAGTACCCCCTATTAATGGGAGATGGTACCCCAGTACCCCCTATTAATGGGAGATGGTACCCCAGTACCCCCTATTAATGGGAGATGGTACCCCAGTACCCCCTATTAATGGGAGACGGTACCCCAGTACCCCCTATTAATGGGAGATGGTACCCCAGTACCCCCTATTAATGGGAGATGGTACCGCAGTACCCCCTATTAATGGGAGATGGAACCCCAGTACCCCCTATTAATGGGAGATGGAACCCCAGTACCCCCTATTAATGGGAGATGGTACCGCAGTACCCCCTATTAATGGGAGATGGTACCCCAGTACCCCCTATTAATGGGAGATGGTACCCCAGTACCCCCTATTAATGGGAGATGGTACCGCAGTACCCCCTATTAATGGGAGATGGAACCCCAGTACCCCCTATTAATGGGAGATGGAACCCCAGTACCCCCTATTAATGGAGTACCCCCTATTAATGGGAGATGGTACCCCAATACCCCCTATTAATGGGAGATGGTACAGCAGTACCCCCTATTAATGGGAGATGGTACCCCAGTACCACCAATTAATGGGAGATGGAACCCCAGTACCCCCTATTAATGGGAGATGGTACACCAGCACCCCCTATTAATGGGAGATGGAACCGCAGTACCCCCCTATTAATGGGAGATGGTACCCCAGTACCCCCTATTAATGGGAGATGGTACCCCAGTACCCCCTATTAATGGGAGATGGTACCGCAGTACCCCCTATTAATGGGAGATGGTACCCCAGTACCCCCTATTAATGGGAGATGGTACCCCAGTACCCCCTATTAATGGGAGATGGTACCCCAGTACCCCCTATTAATGGGAGATGGTACCCCAGTACCCCCTATTAATGGGAGATGGTAACGCAGTACCCCCTATTAATGGGAGATGGTACCCCAGTACCCCCTATTAATGGGAGATGGTACCCCAGTACCACCTATTAATGGGAGATGGAACCCCAGTACCCCCTATTAATGGGAGATGGTACCCCAGTACCCCCTATTAATGGGAGATGGTACCCCAGTACCACCTATTAATGGGAGATGGAACCCCAGTACCCCCTATTAATGGGAGATGGTACCCCAGTACCCCCTATTAATGGGAGATGGTACCCCAGTACCCCCTATTAATGGGAGATGGTACCGCAGTACCCACTATTAATGGGAGATGGTACCCCAGTACCCCCTATTAATGGGAGATGGTACCGCAGTACCCCCTATTAATGGGAGATGGTACCGCAGTACCCCCTATTAATGGGAGATGGTACCGCAGTACCCCCTATTAATGGGAGATGGTACCGCAGTACCCCCTATTAATGGGAGATGGTACCCCAGTACCCCCTATTAATGGGAGATGGTACCGCAGTACCCCCTATTAATGGGAGATGGTACCGCAGTACCCCCTATTAATGGGAGATGGTACCGCAGTATCCCCTATTAATGGGAGACGGTACCCCAGTACCCCCTATTAATGGGAGATGGTACCGCAGTATCCCCTATTAATGGGAGACGGTACCCCAGTACCCCCTATTAATGGGAGATGGTACCCCAGTACCCCCTATTAATGGGAGATGGTACCGCAGTACCCCCTATTAATGGGAGATGGAACCCCAGTACCCCCTATTAATGGGAGATGGAACCCCAGTACCCCCTATTAATGGGAGATGGTACCGCAGTACCCCCTATTAATGGGAGATGGTACCCCAGTACCCCCTATTAATGGGAGATGGTACCCCAGTACCCCCTATTAATGGGAGATGGTACCGCAGTACCCCCTATTAATGGGAGATGGAACCCCAGTACCCCCTATTAATGGGAGATGGAACCCCAGTACCCCCTATTAATGGAGTACCCTGTTACAGCCGGTCTCGTTTACCTTAACTTATTGTGCTATATCTTATTGTGCTATATGTTATTCCACCTACCGGTCATTTCACAAACTGAATATATTATTAGCCAATAGAAATAAGCCACCTTTATGTTTGGTATATATACTTATCTGTGTGTGTCATTATGTACTTCTGTTGTATAAACTCATTCTGCATTCTGTTCTTTGTTAGTTATAGTTCATTAGGCCTAGGTCTAGGTATTCATGTCTTCATTGTATGTAATGTAATATTATTGTTTAGACCTACCTGCATCTGGAGACACATATGTAACTCGTAACACTGTAACAAGTAACCATTAAATGTAACATAAGTAACTTCATTATTATACTTTCCGATTTTCTCAACTATATTGCGGCGAATGTATGACAGGCCGACTTTTCTCGCTCACCCGGCTCTAAACGCAGTTCCGTAATTTCATGGTGCGGTGACCCGGGAACGGTAAGTTCTAGTTTAATACGTCTTTGTCTGCTATCCCGGTACCGGTATCCAGTCAGCATCAACAGCTACCGTTAGACCGTAATCTCAGTCCAGTAGCTATCGACTACCTACATTAAACCTAACCTATCCTGATTTACTGTTGTTATTTGCGTGATGACTACCCCTGTGACTGGTGCCGTTGGCGTGGATACTGCCAACGCCCTGGTCTTCGATGACACCGGTAGTGTCTCGGGTGGTGGTCACGGTTCTACAGCATCGTATAGGTCCTTGGGTACCGGTATGGGAGGTGCGCTACCCGAAGCAGACAATACGATAATCGAGACGCGTGGCGTTATTGGAGCCGGTGGAATTTCTTCTGGTGGCATTGTGGAGGGTCCGGGTTTAGATGAGGATGACGAAGACGACGAGGAACCCCAACTAGTTGATCCCATTGTCGCTAAAAGAAATCGAGCAGCTCGGAAATGCGCTTTTACAAAGTTGTTCAACCGAATTACCGAACTTGTACATAGTAAAGGAAGCCGGTCCGCGCTTAGGTCACTCCTATACGAGTTGGAAGAACGGGCTGTCGAATGCTTCGCAGCCCACAAATCTTACGTCAACTGCATTGCAGATGATGTAGACGCCGACATCGCAGCTGACCGATGGTTATCATCGCTGAAAGATGCACACCAGCGGTGCGTGGAGTCTGTAGAATTCTATTTAAATTCTCGTCATGGAGAACCTTCCTCTGTGGCTACCAGTCGAGTTCCTTCTCGTTTATCGAAACCTGCTAACAGTAATGCTTCTAAGTTGTCATTGGCGGCTCAACAGGAGGAATTGCTACAGGAACGTGAACTACAATTAGCTCAGTTTCGGCGCGATAGAGATCTACGAGCAAAGAAACGGGAACAGCAAAGACAGAATGAAGAACTTAAAGAATCTCTACAACTCCGTTCATTGTATAACAGTGTGGAACGTTCTCGCCTTTCTGTCAACCTGGAACAGAAAAGAGCTGTCCAGGAGGGACGGATGGATCTCGAGCAGAGACTTTTAGATTTCGATTGTGGCGTTCCTACATTGGCTGGTGGCGTTCAAATACCAGCCAGTGGCGTTCCTACATTGGCTGGTGGCGTTCAAATACCAGCCAGTGGCGTTCCTACATTGGCTGGTGGCGTCCAAATACCAGCCAGTGGCGTTCCTACATTGGCTGGTGGCGTCCAAATACCAGCCAGTGGCGTTCATATATCAGCTGGTAGCATTCCTATATCAGCTGGTGCCGTTCTAACACCAGCTGGTGGCGTTCCTATACCAACTGGTGGCGTACCTATACCAACTGGTGGCGTACCTATGTCAGCTGGTGGCGCTCATATACCAGTTAGTGGCGTTCCTATACCGGTTGGCGGTGTTCCTATACCAGCTGATGGCGTTCCTATTCTCGTTGGTTGCGTTCCTCACCCAGTTGGTGGCGTTGCTACTAGCAGTGTCTCTACACCAGCTATAGGAGAATCCGTTCCGTTTTCTAAGCAATGTCTGTTTGTTCCTAGCTCGACGGACCCTATGTCCATTCTCGGTCAGCCTTTTCCAGATTTACATGTGTGCAATAACAATGTTAACAATCCATATACCCCTGTTAATAATTATTTTTCTGGTGCTAATAATTCTCATTATAATAGTCCTTATGATAATCATGTGTATAATAGTGAATGTGTCTCCAGTCAGGATCTACAGAATCGTATAGGTTGTTTACCAGTAAATAGTAATTGTGCAATTAATTATTCTCGCCCATCCTCTTATGGTACACATTCTGTTATTAAGCCCACCACTTGGGCTACAAGTTGTCCCGTTTTTGTACCAAACTGTCACACTACGTGTACCATTGTTAATGCGTCAACACCTCAGTGTAATTCTATTGGAGGGTTGGCCATGGGTGTGTGTGATAGACCCCCTGGGCCTAATGTTAGTGCGTGTAGGGTTGCATCCCAGGTAGGTGGGTTATTTAACGGGCCGGCTGTAGATGTACCAGTCTATACTGGTACATCCGAAATTTATAATTCTAACTCACGAAATCCTCAATCCTCTGCAGATGTTTGGATTGACGATTTAAATAACAGAGGAGTTAACAATTCTTTTACTAATAATTGTTTTAATAACTTTCCATACCAAGGACCCATAGGTTTCCAACATTTAGCCAACTTAAAAATTGAACCATTTGATGGTTCTCCCTTGAAGTGGCATGGTTTTATTGCCTCTTTTCATGCCCTCGTTCACACTCAGGTTTCATCTGATTCTATTCGTTTAGCAATTCTTAGAAATCATTTGACACCTGATATCAGAGAGAGTGTAGCTTCTACTATTAACGACCCTGATTTATATCGGGAAACATTACAAGAATTACGCCGTATTTATGGCGACTGTGACTTAATAGCTGTGGCATACATAATAGAGCAGCTACGAAAAATTCCGTTTGTTAAGGCTAATGATATGAATTCTTTAAAGTCATTTTCCTTAAAACTTCATGGTTCGGTATCAGCCCTGGAGAAATGTGGATACACTGCCGATATTACATCAGCTAATAATGTAAGGGATTTAGTTCAAAAACTTCCCAATTATTTGCAAAATGAATGGGGCAAACGGGTTATTCTTATAAAACCTCGGCGCCCAACCTTAAAGGTGCTAGACAGTTGGATCACTGAGAGGCTGCAAAGTGCTCGTGTGGTAGAAAGTACATTACGGGCCAGTAGTAATAGTTATGCCGGTAACCAAGGCTTGTCCAATAACAAATCATTTCAAAATAAACCGCAATTTAAAAGGCCTAAATCCAGTGCTCCAACTGTTTTTACACCTATTATTATGGCTACTGCCAGCAATAAAGTTAATTTTTCTGAAACACAGTCAAATAAGTATCAGAAATCGTCTAGTTCCGACTCGAGCTCACTTACTAAAGGTATGTCGGCTACTGCTTCTGTGGTTGAACACTGTCATTGTTGCGGCCAGTCCCATTTTCTTGAAAATTGTAACAATTTTAAATCATTAAGCCTAGCTGACCGCATTGAGTTAGCCCGGGACAAATCCATGTGTTTTGTATGTCTCAAAGCAAAGCAAATTGTAAAATCGTAGACCCTTGTAATTTCGATGGTTGTAAAAAACGCCCATCACGTTTTATTACATGGAGCACCTAAGGTTTTTGGTGCTAAATCTTCTTCCCAAAATAAACAACACATAGGAACTACCTCATTGAGAACATCCCCTAGCACTGTAGCATTACAGATTGTACCACTGCGGGTACGTTCTGCAGGTAAAACTGTTAAAACTTTTGCTTTGTTAGATCCCTGTAGCCAGATCTCTGCAGTTTGTGAAGATCTAGCTAACAAACTGGATCTTAAGGGTGAGCAAAAACCATTGAGAATCGGCACTATTAATTCAGATGGAGAAACTGTAAAGTCCTTATTAAGCTCCATTGATGTTCTACCTGTAAATAGTGAGTCTGTATTTCCTGTCCCACGGACTTGGGTTTTATCCAAGTTAAATATCGCAAATCAGCGTTTTGATTGGCCCAAGATTAAATCTTCCTGGAGTCATTTATCTGATCTAGATCTTCCAGCTGTAGATTCAAATAAGGTAGGCGTCCTGTTGGGTGCTGATGTCTTTGATGTAATTCGTCAACTCGATTATCGTCCTGGCCCTTCTGGCTCCCCTTCGGCAGTTTTGACTAATTTTGGGTGGACTTGTACTTCTACCGTACCTCTTCATCCCCTTTCTGATGATGAATGCCAGCATATCATGCATGTCCGTTATTTAGACTCCCGTCCAGGTGCTGATGCTTGTGCAGACATTGACTGTTCTTTAGAGACTTTACTCACACGATTCTGGAATACTGATTCATTCGGTGTTAATCCTTGTAAATCTTTGCCTATAAATCATGAGGAAGCTACTGCTCGTGATATGCTTGAGTCTAACACACGCCATACAGGTGAACGATATGAAACCAGTTTACTTTGGAGATCCCCTACCATCCAATTGCCCAATAACAAACGAACAGCTATTAGGTGCCTTCAGGCTACTGAAAAACGTCTTAATCGTAATCCAATTTTACATAAACGTTACCATGAAACCTTTCAAGGATACATAGATAAAGGTTTTGCTGTAAAGGTTGACATTGATGAACCTGATCCACCTGGTAGAACATGGTATCTCCCTCATCACCCAGTATTAAATCCGAACAAACCTGATAAGGTACGCATCGTTTTCAATGCTTCGGCTAAGGAGCATGGTGTTTCTCTAAACGACTGCCTGCTTAAAGGACCTGATTATCTTGCCAGTCTTGTGGGTGTTTTACTTAGATTTAGAGAAAGATCGATTGCAATATCTGGAGATATCACTGCCATGTACCACCAAGTTGCTGTCAAACGCAAAGACCAGGATGCCTTGAGATTTCTTTGGGGTGGTCCAAGCCATGCTAAGCCTCCTGGGGTGTATCGTATGGTACGAGAAATATTTGGGGCTATATCTTCATCATCATCCTGCTTCTTTGCACTTATTCGTACAGCACGAGATTTCTGTTTAGAATTTCCTTTACCGGCCTCTAAAGTCGAAATCTGTTTCTATGCAGATAATTATTTTGATTCTTGCGACACCACTGAGGAAGCCATCACCCTTGTCAAGGGCATGGTAGAGCTCTTATCTAAGGGTGGGTTCCATCTGGGCCAATGGATATCTTCTTCCTATGAAGTTCTTTCAGTGATACCAAAGGGGGATCGAGCAGATCCCTTACTTGATTTAGATGTTGATGAACTCCCTGTTGAATGTGCTTTAGGTGTCAAGTGGAACTGTTCAACTGACTGTTTTGTCTTCTACACTAAGATCATCGACCTTAGTCATACCATGAGAAATGTTCTAAGACAATCATCGTCATTATTTGATCCTTTAGGATTCTTGACACCATTCTTGCTTATTGTTAAGGTCCTAATGCAAGAGATGTGGAGGAGACGTCTGGCATGGGATGATCCACTTCCTGATGATGTGGTAGTTCGATGGGAGCATTGGTTATCTGAGCTCCATCTTCTTGAAAAGGTTCACATACCTCGTTGTTATTTTCCCAGATCGCCACAACTCCAGAACACTCAGTTACATGTTTTTGGTGATGCCTCTACTGTTGGCTTTGGTGCTGTGGCTTACCTTAGGGGTAGTTATTCTACCAGTGATATTAAGGTAGCCTTTGTTATGTCGAAGTCTCGTGTTGCCCCAGTCAAGGCTTTGTCGGTTCCACGCCTTGAGCTGCAAGGTGCATTATTAGCAGTGAGGCTGTCTAAGTTAATTACAACCGAACTTAGAATCCATGTTGATAAATATATATATTGGTGTGATTCCACTACCGCTCTTCAATGGATACTTTCTCGCAGGTGCAAATATAATGAGTTTGTAGCCAATCGTGTTGGAGAAATCCTCGATGTGTCAGATCGTGACCAGTGGCGCCATGTCCCTGGAATTCTTAATCCTGCTGATCATTGTAGTCGAGGTCTTCTCTTGTCTGAACTCCACTCTGACCATCCTTGGTTTCAAGGTCCAGATTATCTAAGATCCCCTGAAAATCAGTGGCCAGCCAGTTTAGCAATCCCTGATAACCCAGTTGAAGGTGATCCTGAAGTCAAGGCGGTATATGCTGTCCATGTTGCTGAATCCTTTACTTTCGAATTTGTATCAAAGTTGTCATCCTTATCTAGAGCCCAACGTGTCCTTGCTTGGGTATTTAGGTTTGTCCAAAACTGTCGAAACAAGGTTCATCAGCATTCTACTCTGAGTGTTTCAGAACTCAGGTATTCATTAAATTATATGATCAAGTCTGTACAAAATTCCTTTTACTCCAATGAGATTGCCAATTTATCCAATGGGAACCCCGTTGGAAAAGATAGCTCTTTGTTGACATTGCTTCCCGAGTTGGATGAAGATGGTTTACTCAGAGTTGGTGGCCGTATTTCGAAGTCTGACCTCCCTAATTCTGTATGTCACCCTATTATTCTCCCTAACAATTGTAGGTTTACTGATCTTGTTATTCTAAATACTCACAAGATAGTTTTTCACGAAGGAGAAGATCATACCTTAAATAATTTAAGACAAACCTACTGGGTTCCTAAAGCAAGATCTTTAATTCGTAAGCTTTTATTTCGTTGTACATTTTGTAAGAAACGTCGAGCTCGGCCTGTTGCTCCTCTTATGGCTGCTTTACCCCGGCCGCGATTGTCTCCTATGACATTTCCATTCCGAAACATGGGTATAGACTATTTCGGTCCACTTTATGTCCGTCATCTTAGACGAACAGAGAAACGTTATTGTCTTCTTGTAACTTGCCTTGTAACAAGGGCAGTCCATTTAGAGATTGTCCATTCCATGGATACAGACAGTTTTCTTATGGGCTTTCGTAGAGTATTAGCCCGTCGTGGTACCCCCTCTATTGTTTATAGTGATAATGGCAGCAATTTCACTAGTGGTGAAAAGGAACTCCGAGAGTGCCTTGAAGTTCTTGATCAGTCTTCTATCAAAAATACTCTAGCTCAGAAGGGAATTACATGGCATTTTAATCCCCCTGCTGCACCACATTTTGGTGGTGTTTGGGAACGTCTGGTTAGATCCGCAAAGAAAGCTTTAAAAGTGATTCTTGGTAACCAGCGTGTAACAGGTGAGGTTCTCCAAACAGTTATCGTTGAGGTCGAACATTTAATGAATAGTCGTCAACTCACGCATATTAGCATAGATCCTCATGAACCAGAAGCAATAACACCGAACCACATCGTACTTGGTCGTGGTAATCCCAATGTAGCCCCTGCTTTTGTCGATGATTCTGACATTGGCAGTAAGAAACGTTGGTTGTCTACTCAAGCTTTAATAAACAACTTCTGGAAGCGATGACTGAATATGTTCCATCTCAAATTGAACGTAAAATTTGGTTAAGAGATCGCAGAAACTTATGTCCTGGGGACATAGTTCTTGTTGTATTCTTGAACTCTCCCAGGGGACATTGGCCTCTTGGTAAAGTTTTGGAAACCTTTCCCGGGTCTGACGGAGTTGTCCGTTCCGTTAAGGTCCGTGTAAATGGAAAAGACTATACTCGACCCGCTGTAAAAGTATGCCTCTTAGAAGAGGCTAACAATGAAAAAAATGTGTAACTCCTCTTACATCGTAGTTAGGGCCGGCTTTGTTACAGCCGGTCTCGTTTACCTTAACTTATTGTGCTATATCTTATTGTGCTATATGTTATTCCACCTACCGGTCATTTCACAAACTGAATATATTATTAGCCAATAGAAATAAGCCACCTTTATGTTTGGTATATATACTTATCTGTGTGTGTCATTATATACTTCTGTTGTATAAACTCATTCTGCATTCTGTTCTTTGTTAGTTATAGTTCATTAGGCCTAGGTCTAGGTATTCATGTCTTCATTGTATGTAATGTAATATTATTGTTTAGACCTACCTGCATCTGGAGACACATATGTAACTCGTAACACTGTAACAAGTAACCATTAAATGTAACATAAGTAACTTCATTATTATACTTTCCGATTTTCTCAACTATATTGCGGCGAATGTATGACAGGCCGACTTTTTCGCTCACCCGGCTCTAAACGCAGTTCCGTCATTTCATACCCCCTATTAATGGGAGATGGTACCCCAATACCCCCTATTAATGGGAGATGGTACCGCAGTACCCCCTATTAATGGGAGATGGTACCCCAGTACCACCAATTAATGGGAGATGGAACCCCAGTACCCCCTATTAATGGGAGATGGTACACCAGCACCCCCTATTAATGGGAGATGGAACCGCAGTACCCCCCTATTAATGGGAGATGGTACCCCAGTACCCCCTATTAATGGGAGATGGTACCCCAGTACCCCCTATTAATGGGAGATGGTACCGCAGTACCCCCTATTAATGGGAGATGGTACCCCAGTACCCCCTATTAATGGGAGATGGTACCCCAGTACCCCCTATTAATGGGAGATGGTACCCCAGTACCCCCTATTAATGGGAGATGGTACCCCAGTACCCCCTATTAATGGGAGATGGTAACGCAGTACCCCCTATTAATGGGAGATGGTACCCCAGTACCCCCTATTAATGGGAGATGGTACCCCAGTACCACCTATTAATGGGAGATGGAACCCCAGTACCCCCTATTAATGGGAGATGGTACCCCAGTACCCCCTATTAATGGGAGATGGTACCCCAGTACCACCTATTAATGGGAGATGGAACCCCAGTACCCCCTATTAATGGGAGATGGTACCCCAGTACCCCCTATTAATGGGAGATGGTACCCCAGTACCCCCTATTAATGGGAGATGGTACCGCAGTACCCCCTATTAATGGGAGATGGTACCCCAGTACCCCCTATTAATGGGAGATGGTACCGCAGTACCCCCTATTAATGGGAGATGGTACCGCAGTACCCCCTATTAATGGGAGATGGTACCGCAGTACCCCCTATTAATGGGAGATGGTACCGCAGTACCCCCTATTAATGGGAGATGGTACCCCAGTACCCCCTATTAATGGGAGATGGTACCGCAGTACCCCCTATTAATGGGAGATGGTACCGCAGTACCCCCTATTAATGGGAGATGGAACCCCAGTACCCCCTATTAATGGGAGATGGTACCGCAGTACCCCCTATTAATGGTACCCCAGTACCCCCTATTAATGGGAGATGATACCGCAGTACCCCCTATTAATGGGAGATGGTACCGCAGTACCCCCTATTAATGGTACCCCAGTACCCCCTATTAATGGGAGATGGTACCCCAGTACCCCCTATTAATGGGAGATGGTACCCCAGTACCCCCTATTAATGGGAGATGGTACCCCAGTACCCCCTATTAATGGGAGATGGTACCGCAGTATCCCCTATTAATGGGAGATGGTACTGCAGTACCCCCTATTAATGGTACCCCAGTACCCCCTATTAATGGGAGATGATACCGCAGTACCCCCTATTAATGGGAGATGGTACCGCAGTATCCCCTATTAATGGGAGATGGTACCGCAGTACCCCCTATTAATGGTACCCCAGTACCCCCTATTAATGGGAGATGATACCGCAGTACCCCCTATTAATGGGAGATGGTACCGCAGTATCCCCTATTAATGGGAGATGGTACCGCAGTACCCCCTATTAATAATGGGAGATGGTACCGCAGTACCCCCTATTAATGGGAGATGATACCGCAGTACCCCCTATTAATGGGAGATGGTACCGCAGTACCCCCTATTAATGGGAGATGGTACCGCAGTACCCCGTATTAATGGGAGATGGTAACGCAGTACCCCCTATTAATGGGAGATGGTACCGCAGTACCCCCTATTAATACTGGGAGATGGTACCGCAGTACCCCCTATTAATGGGAGATGATACCGCAGTACCCCCTATTAATGGGAGATGATACCGCAGTACCCCCTATTAATGGGAGATGATACCGCAGTACCCCCTATTAATGGGAGATGGTACCGCAGTATCCCCTATTAATGGGAGATGGTACCGCAGTACCCCCTATTAATAATGGGAGATGGTACCGCAGTACCCCCTATTAATGGGAGATGATACCGCAGTACCCCCTATTAATGGGAGATGGTACCGCAGTACCCCCTATTAATGGGAGATGATACCGCAGTACCCCCTATTAATGGGAGATGGTACCGCAGTACCCCCTATTAATGGGAGATGGTACCGCAGTACCCCCTATTAATGGGAGATGGTACCGCAGTACCCCCTATTAATGGGAGATGATACCGCAGTACCCCCTATTAATGGGAGATGGTACCGCAGTATCCCCTATTAATGGGAGATGGTACCGCAGTACCCCCTATTAATGGTACCCCAGTACCCCCTATTAATGGGAGATGGTACCCCAGTACCCCCTATTAATGGGAGATGGTACCGCAGTATCCCCTATTAATGGGAGATGGTACCGCAGTACCCTTCTATTAATAATGGGAGATGGTACCGCAGTACCCCCTATTAATGGGAGATGGTACCGCGGTACCCCCTATTAATGGGAGATGGTACCCCAGTACCCCCTATTAATGGGAGATGGTACCGCAGTACCCCCTATTAATGGGAGATGGTACCGCAGTACCCCCTATTAATGGGAGATGGTACCCCAGTACCCCCTATTAATGGGAGATGGTACCCCAGTACCCCCTATTAATGGGAGATGGTACCCCAGTACCCCCTATTAATGGGAGATGGTACCCCAGTACCCCCTATTAATGGGAGATGGTACCGCAGTACCCCCTATTAATGGGAGATGGTACCCCAGTACCCCCTATTAATGGGAGATGGTACCCCAGTACCCCCTATTAATGGGAGATGGTACCCCAGTACCCCCTATTAATGGGAGATGGTACCCCAGTACCCCCTATTAATGGGAGATGGTACCCCAGTACCACCTATTAATGGGAGATGGTACCCCAGTACCCCCTATTAATGGGAGATGGTACCGCAGTACCCCCTATTAATGGGAGATGGTACCCCAGTACCCCCTATTAATGGGAGATGGTACCGCAGTACCCCCTATTAATGGGAGATGGTACCGCAGTACCCCCTATTAATGGGAGATGGTACCGCAGTACCCCCTATTAATGGGAGATGGTACCGCAGTACCCCCTATTAATGGGAGATGGTACCCCAGTACCCCCTATTAATGGGAGATGGTACCGCAGTACCCCCTATTAATGGGAGATGGTACCGCAGTACCCCCTATTAATGGGAGATGGAACCCCAGTACCCCCTATTAATGGGAGATGGTACCGCAGTACCCCCTATTAATGGTACCCCAGTACCCCCTATTAATGGTACCCCAGTACCCCCTATTAATGGGAGATGATACCGCAGTACCCCCTATTAATGGGAGATGGTACCGCAGTACCCCCTATTAATGGGAGATGGTACCCCAGTACCCCCTATTAATGGGAGATGGTACCCCAGTACCCCCTATTAATGGGAGATGGTACCCCAGTACCCCCTATTAATGGGAGATGGTACCCCAGTACCCCCTATTAATGGGAGATGGTACCGCAGTATCCCCTATTAATGGGAGATGGTACTGCAGTACCCCCTATTAATGGTACCCCAGTACCCCCTATTAATGGGAGATGATACCGCAGTACCCCCTATTAATGGGAGATGGTACCGCAGTACCCCCTATTAATGGGAGATGATACCGCAGTACCCCCTATTAATGGGAGATGGTACCGCAGTATCCCCTATTAATGGGAGATGGTACCGCAGTAACCCCTATTAATGGTACCCCAGTACCCCCTATTAATGGGAGATGGTACCCCAGTACCCCCTATTAATGGGAGATGGTACCGCAGTATCCCCTATTAATGGGAGATGGTACCGCAGTACCCTTCTATTAATAATGGGAGATGGTACCGCAGTACCCCCTATTAATGGGAGATGGTACCGCGGTACCCCCTATTAATGGGAGATGGTACCCCAGTACCCCCTATTAATGGGAGATGGTACCGCAGTACCCCCTATTAATGGGAGATGGTACCGCAGTACCCCCTATTAATGGGAGATGGTACCCCAGTACCCCCTATTAATGGGAGATGGTACCCCAGTACCCCCTATTAATGGGAGATGGTACCCCAGTACCCCCTATTAATGGGAGATGGTACCCCAGTACCCCCTATTAATGGGAGATGGTAACGCAGTACCCCCTATTAATGGGAGATGGTACCCCAGTACCCCCTATTAATGGGAGATGGTACCCCAGTACCACCTATTAATGGGAGATGGAACCCCAGTACCCCCTATTAATGGGAGATGGTACCCCAGTACCCCCTATTAATGGGAGATGGTACCCCAGTACCACCTATTAATGGGAGATGGAACCCCAGTACCCCCTATTAATAGGAGATGGTACCCCAGTACCCCCTATTAATGGGAGATGGTACCCCAGTACCCCCTATTAATGGGAGATGGTACCGCAGTACCCCCTATTAATGGGAGATGGTACCCCAGTACCCCCTATTAATGGGAGATGGTACCGCAGTACCCCCTATTAATGGGAGATGGTACCGCAGTACCCCCTATTAATGGGAGATGGTACCGCAGTACCCCCTATTAATGGGAGATGGTACCACAGTACCCCCTATTAATGGGAGATGGTACCCCAGTACCCCCTATTAATGGGAGATGGTACCGCAGTACCCCCTATTAATGGGAGATGGTACCGCAGTACCGCCTATTAATGGGAGATGGAACCCCAGTACCCCCTATTAATGGGAGATGGTACCGCAGTACCCCCTATTAATGGTACCCCAGTACCCCCTATTAATGGGAGATGATACCGCAGTACCCCCTATTAATGGGAGATGGTACCGCAGTACCCCCTATTAATGGTACCCCAGTACCCCCTATTAATGGGAGATGGTACCCCAGTACCCCCTATTAATGGGAGATGGTACCCCAGTACCCCCTATTAATGGGAGATGGTACCCCAGTACCCCCTATTAATGGGAGATGGTACCGCAGTATCCCCTATTAATGGGAGATGGTACTGCAGTACCCCCTATTAATGGTACCCCAGTACCCCCTATTAATGGGAGATGATACCGCAGTACCCCCTATTAATGGGAGATGGTACCGCAGTATCCCCTATTAATGGGAGATGGTACCGCAGTACCCCCTATTAATGGTACCCCAGTACCCCCTATTAATGGGAGATGATACCGCAGTACCCCCTATTAATGGGAGATGGTACCGCAGTATCCCCTATTAATGGGAGATGGTACCGCAGTACCCCCTATTAATAATGGGAGATGGTACCGCAGTACCCCCTATTAATGGGAGATGATACCGCAGTACCCCCTATTAATGGGAGATGGTACCGCAGTACCCCCTATTAATGGGAGATGGTACCGCAGTACCCCGTATTAATGGGAGATGGTAACGCAGTACCCCCTATTAATGGGAGATGGTACCGCAGTACCCCCTATTAATAATGGGAGATGGTACCGCAGTACCCCCTATTAATGGGAGATGATACCGCAGTACCCCCTATTAATGGGAGATGATACCGCAGTACCCCCTATTAATGGGAGATGATACCGCAGTACCCCCTATTAATGGGAGATGGTACCGCAGTATCCCCTATTAATGGGAGATGGTACCGCAGTACCCCCTATTAATAATGGGAGATGGTACCGCAGTACCCCCTATTAATGGGAGATGATACCGCAGTACCCCCTATTAATGGGAGATGGTACCGCAGTACCCCCTATTAATGGGAGATGATACCGCAGTACCCCCTATTAATGGGAGATGGTACCGCAGTACCCCCTATTAATGGGAGATGGTACCGCAGTACCCCCTATTAATGGGAGATGGTACCGCAGTACCCCCTATTAATGGGAGATGATACCGCAGTACCCCCTATTAATGGGAGATGGTACCGCAGTATCCCCTATTAATGGGAGATGGTACTGCAGTACCCCCTATTAATGGTACCCCAGTACCCCCTATTAATGGGAGATGGTACCCCAGTACCCCCTATTAATGGGAGATGGTACCGCAGTATCCCCTATTAATGGGAGATGGTACCGCAGTACCCTTCTATTAATAATGGGAGATGGTACCGCAGTACCCCCTATTAATGGGAGATGGTACCGCGGTACCCCCTATTAATGGGAGATGGTACCCCAGTACCCCCTATTAATGGGAGATGGTACCGCAGTACCCCCTATTAATGGGAGATGGTACCGCAGTACCCCCTATTAATGGAAGATGGTACCCCAGTACCCCCTATTAATGGGAGATGGTACCGCAGTACCCCCTATTAATGGGAGATGGTACCCCAGTACCCCCTATTAATGGGAGATGGTACCGCAGTACCCCCTATTAATGGGAGATGGTACCGCAGTACCCCCTATTAATGGGAGATGGTACCGCAGTACCCCCTATTAATGGGAGATGGTACCGCAGTACTAGTGTTGAGAACTGTAACTGTAATTATACTGTAACTGCAACTGTAACTGAATGATTTTGAGGATTTTTTGATACTGTAACTATAACTGTAACTGTAATTGCGAATTTTGAATACTGTAACTGTAACTGAAACTGTAATTAGGAATTTTGAATACTGTAACTGTAACTGAAACAGAAATGGAAATTGAAACAGCATTGTAATAGTTTATTAAATTAATAACAGTGGTCGATATGGGTACCATTTTTAAAACATTGTATTTTTATTTATTATTATAGTATTGGACCTTGATAGTAATGGGCCACCATATTAGTCAAGTGGCCCAAAGACCCATTGCTCACGTAACTCAACTGTGATTTATTTGGCGAGTCAAGCATCGAGTAATGAACGAGGATCTAGCATATACTGTAGTTATAATTAGTCATAGTCATGTTTATCTATCTCAACTATTAGACTATTATCAGCCTTATCAGCATTCTTTGCTTCCTAAGTATCGCATATCAAATGTAAATGTTTTAGATAAACAAAAATATAGTTAAGGGGAGATGGTACCTCAGGCTATCCCTATACATTTTACTATTAACACATGTACCCATTACGCTGGTTCTACAAGATGGAATTTCATGAAAATTTCCGAAGGGCGGAGTAACTATCGAGACACACCTGGAACATAAAAATACTTTTTTTGAGTCTATTTTTGAGGGTCACTTAATTGCACCAGAAACAAAAAATGACACATTTTCGAAGTTTATATTAGAAATACATTTGATGATTGTTTTAAACATATGTTTTTAGAGGTTCCACAATTGTGTCTCATAAACGTGCTGCGAAAATTTCAGCCAATTCCATGGAGCCGTTCTCGAGATAAAGGTACATTTATTTCTAAATTTCACGAAAAATAAGATGCCGAGAAAAACGCATTTAAGTTTTCAAACCTTCCCGCTAATGTAAAACGCGGGAAATTTCAAAAATAGGCCAAAATATATACTCCAGCGAACCAACATTTACGATTCAGGGGTTTTCGTAGTCGCTGAATTCATTTCTGATATCTGTTTTAATGTTTGATGACATCTGGACTGTCTGTTTGTCTGTCATTCTGTCTGTCTGTCAATCTCACAGACAATAAATAAGTAAGCACACCACTTTACTATAATTTATGATATGGGGGTTTTCCTAGTCACAGATTCCGTTTCCGATGTCAATTTTAATATTTGACTGAACCTAGAATGTCTGTTTTTATGTCTGTCTGTCTATCAGTCAAAATATAAGGAGACATATCACCTGAATAAAATTACAGATATGGGGGTTTTCCTAGTCGCTGATTTCATTTCTAATACATGTTTTAATGTTTGATGACATCTGGACTGTCTGTATGTCTATCTGTCTGTCTGTAAAGGTCTGTCTGTCTGTCTGACTGACTGTCGGTCTTACAGATAAAATATAAGTAAACACATCACTTTACTATAATTTCTGATATGGGGGTTTTCCTAGTTGCTGAAAAAATTGAATGAACCTAGAATGTCCGTTTAAGTCTGTCTGTATGTCTTTCTTGACAGACAGATCGACTGACAGACAAATATACATGCATAATAGACTCCTCTAAACAAGAAAGATAACATCAGAAATGAAATCACCGACCTTAAAAACCCCCACAGTGAAAATTGTAGTTACGTTGTGTGATTCGTTATGTTTTTGACAGACAGACCGACAGACGGACAAACAGACAGACAAACTAGATTACGTCAAATTTGAAAACTGACCCCGGAAATTAAATCCGCGACCACGAAAACCTATGTAGCAATTATTTTAGTTAGGTGGTGTAAATTTATATATCCATAATCTGTTGACAAACAGAAAAACAGACCAATAGACAGACAAACAAAAAAAACAGACAACTTAAGCTTATGATGTGATGTGATGTTAGGATTTCGATTTCTGAAATCTACGTTAAATTCTGATTTAGAATTAACAAAAAAAATATTTCGAAAATTGTTCAATTTTTGAAAAGGTCTGGGGTACCATCTCCCCTTAATGGTAATTGGTAGAGGGATATATAACGGATATATTTTACATTATGAAAATTAATGTCACTGGTACTATTAATATCAAAGGGGATATCACACTAGAGGCACTGGAAATTAAATTTTTATCAAGTTTACCATTATAAATTACAAAATTACAATTAAACTTAAAAAGTGAAAGGAGTAGCTTAACGAGGTGGGTCTAATAAAAACTACAAATATATGCTTACTACAACAAATTATAAATTAAGGGAAATGAGCAGGTTTCAGAAGCATGCCTTTATAACCAAAACAATAAATTACAACAGTACAAGCACTAAATCCAGATGTAGAGTAAAATGTGGGTGCCTTTTGTTCATTAGTTGATTTTGTGAGCGCCACTTTCATTACATTCAGTACTATCAGAATATTAGTTACAAAATATTACCATAGATGGGGTCCATCTTTCCTACAACAACTAACCTATACCGCTCAGGCAGTCATGCTCTATAAAGAGGCAGTTTCGTAATGAATATTACCGGTATTATTAGTGTATATTACAGTAATATATATTAAAGTGACCCATTTTTAGTTTTAGATAACCTTTTTTATTGGGCGAGTGATTCGTTTGATTTTTGTTGGGCAAGTGACTCATTGGGTGAGTGACTGCACTGCACCCCGCCCCGATGAGACAGGCATTATTTCAATGACTGCTTACTATGTCGTGGGATAATATATTGAATCTATAACTGAAACTGTAACTGAAATTTTATCGCGATCAAAACTGTAACTGAAACTGAAATGTTCAATTTTGTAATACTGAAACTATAACTGTAACTGAAATGTTACACTTTGTAATACTGAAACTGTAACTGTAACTGAAATTCAAAACTTTGAATACTGAAACTGTAACTGTAACTGAAATTAGTCAAAATTGATTCAGTTCTCAACACTACGCAGTACCCCCTATTAATGGGAGATGGTACCGCAGTACCCCCTATTAATGGGAGATGGTACCGCAGTACCCCCTATTAATGGGAGATGGTACCCCAGTACCCCCTATTAATGGGAGATGGTACCGCAGTATCCCCTATTAATGGGAGATGGTACCGCAGTACCCCCTATTAATGGGAGATGGTACCGCAGTACCCCCTATTAATGGGAGATGGTACCGCAGTACCCCCTATTAATGGGAGATGGATGGTACCGCAGTACCCCCTATTAATGGTACCCCAGTACCCCCTATTAATGGGAGATGGTACCCCAGTACCCCCTATTAATGGGAGATGGATGGTACCGCAGTACCCCCTATTAATGGTACCCCAGTACCCCCTATTAATGGGAGATGGTACCCCAGTACCCCCTATTAATGGGAGATGGTACCGCAGTACCCCCTATTAATGGGAGATGGATGGTACCGCAGTACCGCCTATTAATGGTACCCCAGTACCCCCTATTAATGGGAGATGGTACCCCAGTACCCCCTATTAATGGGAGATGGATGGTACCGCAGTACCCCCTATTAATGGTACCCCAGTACCCCCTATTAATGGGAGATGGTACCGCAGTACCCCCTATTAATGGGAGATGGTACCGCAGTACCCCCTATTAATGGGAGATGGTACCGCAGTACCCCCTATTAATGGGAGATGGATGGTACCGCAGTACCCCCTATTAATGGGAGATGGTACCGCAGTACCCCCTATTAATGGGAGATGGTACCGCAGTACCCCGTATTAATGGGAGATGGTAACGCAGTACCCCCTATTAATGGGAGACGGTACCGCAGTACCCCGTATTAATGGGAGATGGTAACGCAGTACCCCCTATTAATGGGAGACGGTACCGCAGTACCCCCTATTAATGGGAGATGGTACCGCAGTACCCCCTATTAATGGGAGATGGATGGTACCGCAGTACCCCCTATTAATGGTACCCCAGTACCCCCTATTAATGGGAGATGGTACCCCAGTACCCCCTATTAATGGGAGATGGTACCGCAGTACCCCCTATTAATGGGAGATGGATGGTACCGCAGTACCCCCTATTAATGGGAGATTGTACCGCAGTACCCCCTATTAATGGGAGATGGTACCGCAGTACCCCCTATTAATGGGAGATGGATGGTACCGCAGTACCCCCTATTAATGGTACCCCAGTACCCCCTATTAATGGGAGATGGTACCCCAGTACCCCCTATTAATGGGAGATGGATGGTACCGCAGTACCCCCTATTAATGGTACCCCAGTACCCCCTATTAATGGGAGATGGTACCGCAGTACCCCCTATTAATGGGAGATGGTACCGCAGTACCCCCTATCAATGGGAGATGGTACCGCAGTACCCCCTATTAATGGGAGATGGTACCGCAGTACCCCCTATTAATGGGAGATGGATGGTACCGCAGTACCCCCTATTAATGGTACCCCAGTACCCCCTATTAATGGGAGATGGTACCGCAGTATCCCCTATTAATGGGAGATGGATGGTACCGCAGTACCCCCTATTAATGGTACCCCAGTACCCCCTATTAATGGGAGATGGTACCGCAGTATCCCCTATTAATGGGAGATGGTACCCCAGTACCCCCTATTAATTGTGAGATGGAACCCCAGTACCCCCTATTAATGGGAGATGGTACCCCAGTACCCCCTATTAATGGGAGATGGTACCGCAGTACCCCCTATTAATGGGAGATGGTACCGCAGTACCCCCTATTAATGGTACCCCAGTACCCCCTATTAATGGGAGATGGTACCACAGTATCCCCTATTAATGGGAGATGGTACCCCAGTACCCCTATTAATGGGAGATGGTACCGCAGTACCCCATATTAATGGGAGATGGTACCGCAGTACCCCCTATTAATGGGAGATGGTACCGCAGTACCCCCTATTAATGGGAGATGGATGGTACCGCAGTACCCCCTATTAATGGGAGATGGTACCGCAGTACCCCCTATTAATGGGAGATGGTACCGCAGTACCCCCTATTAATGGTACCCCAGTACCCCCTATTAATGGGAGATGGTACCGCAGTATCCCCTATTAATGGGAGATGGTACCCCAGTACCCCCTATTAATGGGAGATGGTACCGCAGTACCCCCTATTAATGGTACCCCAGTACCCCATATTAATGGGAGATGGTACCGCAGTATCCCCTATTAATGGGAGATGGTACCCCAGTACCCCTATTAATGGGAGATGGTACCGCAGTACCCCATATTAATGGGAGATGGTACCGCAGTACCCCCTATTAATGGGAGATGGTACCGCAGTACCCCCTATTAATGGGAGATGGTACCGCAGTACCCCCTATTAATGGTACCCCAGTACCCCCTATTAATGGGAGATGGTACCGCAGTACCCCCTATTAATGGGAGATGGTACCGCAGTACCCCCTATTAATGGGAGATGGTACCGCAGTATCCCCTATTAATGGGAGATGGTACCCCAGTACCCCCTATTAATGGGAGATGGTACCGCAGTACCCCATATTAATGGGAGATGGTACCGCAGTACCCCCTATTAATGGGAGATGGTACCGCAGTACCCCCTATTAATGGGAGATGGTACCGCAGTACCCCCTATTAATGGTACCCCAGTACCCCTATTAATGGGAGATGGAACCCCAGTACCCCCTATTAATGGGAGATGGTACCGCAGTACCCCCTATTAATGGGAGATGGTACCGCAGTATCCCCTATTAATGGGAGATGGTACCGCAGTACCCCCTATTAATGGGAGATGGTACCCCAGTACCCCCTATTAATGGGAGATGGTACCCCAGTACCCCCTATTAATGGGAGATGGAACCCCAGTACCCCCTATTAATGGGAGATGGTACCCCAGTACCCCCTATTAATGGGAGATGGTACCGCAGTACCCCCTATTAATGGGAGATGGAACCCCAGTACCCCCTATTAATGGGAGATGGTACCCCAGTACCACCTATTAATGGGAGATGGAACCCCAGTACCCCCTATTAATGGGAGACGGTACCGCAGTACCCCCTATTAATGGGAGATGGAACCCCAGTACCCCCTATTAATGGGAGATGGTACCGCAGTACCCCCTATTAATGGGAGATGGTACCCCAGTACCCCTATTAATGGGAGATGGTACCGCAGTACCCCCTATTAATGGGAGATGGTACCCCAGTACCCCTATTAATGGGAGATGGAACCCCAGTACCCCCTATTAATGGGAGATGGTACCGCAGTACCCCCTATTAATGGGAGATGGTACCGCAGTACCCCCTATTAATGGGAGATGGTACCGCAGTACCCCCTATTAATGGGAGATGGTACCCCAGTACCCCCTATTAATGGGAGATGGTACCGCAGTACCCCCTATTAATGGGAGAAGGTACCGCAGTACCCCCTATTAATGGGAGATGGTACCGCAGTACCCCCTATTAATGGGAGATGGTACCCCAGTACCCCCTATTAATGGGAGATGGTACCGCAGTACCCCCTATTAATGGGAGATGGTACCCCAGTACCCCCTATTAATGGGGGATGGTACCGCAGTACCCCCTATTAATGGGAGATGGTACCCCAGTACCCCCTATTAATGGGAGATGGTACACCAGTACCCCCTATTAATGGGAGATGGTACCGCAGTACCCCCTATTAATGGGAGATGGTACCTATTAATGGGAGATGGAACCCCAGTACCCCCTATTAATGGGAGATGGTACCGCAGTACCCCCTATTAATGGGAGATGGTACCGCAGTACCCCCTATTAATGGGAGATGGTACCGCAGTACCCCCTATTAATGGGAGATGGTACCGCAGTACCCCCTATTAATGGGAGATGGTACCGCAGTACCCCCTATTAATGGGAGATGGTACCGCAGTACCCCCTATTAATGGGAGATGGTACCGCAGTACCCCCTATTAATGGGAGATGGAACCCCAGTACCCCCTATTAATGGGAGATGGAACCCCAGTACCCCCTATTAATGGGAGATGGTACCGCAGTACCCCCTATTAATGGGAGATGGTACCGCAGTACCCCCTATTAATGGGAGATGGTATCGCAGTACCCCCTATTAATGGGAGATGGTATCGCAGTACCCCCTATTAATGGGAGATGGTACCGCAGTACCCCCTATTAATGGGAGATGGTACCACAGTACCCCCTATTAATGGGAGACGGTACCGCGGTACCCCCTATTAATGGGAGATGGTACCCCAGTACCCCCTATTAATGGGAGATGGTACCCCAGTACCACCTATTAATGGGAGATGGAACCCCAGTACCCCCTATTAATGAGAGATGGTACCGCAGTACCCCCTATTAATGGGAGATGGTACAGCAGTACCCCCTATTAATGGGAGATGGTACCGCAGTACCCCCTATTAATGGGAGATGGTACCCCAGTACCCCCTATTAATGGGAGATGGTACCCCAGTACCCCCTATTAATGGGAGACAGTACCGCTGTACCCCCTATTAATGGGAGATGGTACCGCAGTACCCCCTATTAATGAGAGATGGTACCGCAGTACCCCCTATTAATGGGAGATGGTACCCCAGTACCCCCTATTAATGGGAGATGGTACCCCAGTACCCCCTATTAATGGGAGATGGAACCCCAGTACCCCCTATTAATGGGAGATGGTACCGCAGTACCCCCTATTAATGGGAGATGGTACCGCAGTACCCCCTATTAATGGGAGATGGAACCCCAGTACCCCCTATTAATGGGAGATGGTACCCCAGTACCCCCTATTAATGGGAGATGGTACCGCAGTACCCCCTATTAATGGGAGAAGGTACCGCAGTACCCCCTATTAATGGGAGATGGTACCGCAGTACCCCCTATTAATGGGAGATGGTACCCCAGTACCCCCTATTAATGGGAGATGGTACCGCAGTACCCCCTATTAATGGGAGATGGTACCCCAGTACCCCCTATTAATAGGAGATGGTACCGCAGTACCCCCTATTAATGGGAGATGGTACCCCAGTACCCCCTATTAATGGGAGATGGTACACCAGTACCCCCTATTAATGGGAGATGGTACCGCAGTACCCCCTATTAATGGGAGATGGTACCTATTAATGGGAGATGGAACCCCAGTACCCCCTATTAATGGGAGATGGTACCGCAGTACCCCCTATTAATGGGAGATGGTACCGCAGTACCCCCTATTAATGGGAGATGGTACCGCAGTACCCCCTATTAATGGGAGATGGTACCGCAGTACCCCCTATTAATGGGAGATGGTACCGCAGTACCCCCTATTAATGGGAGATGGTACCGCAGTACCCCCTATTAGATTTTTTAGATTATCGCGCAAACGCGCGCAGCACCAGTCTAGCTGACATTTATTCAAACAGTAAAAACTTAAAAATCATCAAAACATTAAAACCGCATTGAAAGTGAAGGTTAAAATGTACAGTAATAAAATGGTAGGTAAGTTACCGTTAAATGGGGTTACACAGCACGGCATTCTAAATGCACCCAAAACCAAAAAGCATCACGTCTTTTCACTACCCTAATTGTGAAGTGACATTAAAACCACAAATATCAGGATATATAATAGACCTCGTGTACTAAAATCCTGCTAGGTTTAAAATTAAACAATTGAATCAAACAAAATCAAACATAACACGATCAAAATCGAGAAATCTGCACTGGGTACTGGGTAGACTCCTACTAGATTTACATTTAGAAACCCGAGAAATCTGCACTGGGTACTGGGTGGGTAGTCTCCTACCGCTAAAATGCACGACATACTGTATGGAACCCAAGATCGCGAAAATACAGAGGGTAAATCTCCTTAGATCTAGAAACTGCACAAGTACAGTGTAATCTACTTGGTTTACATAACAAAATAGGCTACTAAGTGCGCGACATAATGCAACTTAAAATGGAAAATTCACAGGCTATCATATCTCATAATTCAAATATTCTGAAATATTCTTTTATGTGCTTATGCTTTGAACGAAAAGATACACCTGGTATTGAAAAAGTGTTTGAAATAAAATTAGCTGACATTTGAGAAACTGCTGAGACTTCTGGGGGAGATAGTCGTTCCTTAAGCGATTTATCGCAGTACTGATAGTTGCACAGCGATTTAATCGAGGGAAGACTATGCTCTTGTATGGCATATCTTAACGTGCCCCCTAAGCCTTGATACGTCCCTGGATTTCCCAACGCGTTATTTTGAACACCCAACCTAAAAATCACTTGTAGATTGTAATTGGGAGTAGATAGACCTCGCAGTAGGGTCCCAAGACACGATCTATAGGCTCCCACAGATAAACTATCTGTTCCAAACAGATGGTTTAGTGTTTCATTCGACACATACGGCCCCAAGTGAAGCAAACCTCTCAGCTTCTGGCGATAATATGCATCTAACTTGGCTTTCTCAAATTTCTTCAGCGCACCAATCGAGTATTTGTGTCGGTATAAGAACGAGGATAAAGCAATTGATCTCCATAAAAGTGCCACTTTTTCCACTGGATAGTGTTTGGTAGTCCAACCTTGCTTATGGAATCGATCAGCCAATATTGCCAGAGCCTGGATTGTATTAGCCAACACATTTACATTATTTTGCCAAGACCTTTGGATATTAACACCAAGGAAAGTTATCGACTGTGACATATCATGGTGTCGACCATTTAAAAACAGAGTTGGAGGCGGTTTATTCTCCGCTGTATTCCAAGGAGATAGATATATCCAATTTATCTTCGAGTCTTCCAACCGCAGCCCTAGTTTGGTTATGTGTGTTTCTATACGAGTTGCCAACTTCTCCATATCCCGTGGACAACTTGCCATCAGAAGGATGTCATCAGCATATCCAAGAGCACTAAACAACTCATTATATATTCGACAACCAATCTTACTTTGACCATTGCATGAATAAATATTTGTAAACATCCCATTTGTGTAATAGTTAAACAGGGCTGGAGATAGAATGGACCCTTGTTTTATTCCATTAAGCATAGTGAAACCATTTTCCGATACAAGGCCATTTATGTTTATGAAAAGACGACTAAGCTGATAATAAACAACCAGAATTCTACAGATGTACGGATTGATGACATCGGACATCCTCTGAAACAATTTAATCTGGTCGACTCCGTCATATGCCGCCGAGATATCCAGCTGACAAACGTATACTCCAGATCCATGCCTGCGATAATGTTCTATACACTCAAGTACAGCACTGAGAATTACATCACTGCCAATTCCCGATTGATAAGCCAACTGCTGAGGACTGGGTTCCAGAAAAAGATACTCCCTAAGTAATACTCCTTCGAGTACCTTGCCAAATATGCTGATAGATGATATTGGACGGTATGACGATGGTGCACAAACATCCTTTTTCTTCCCTTTGTAGATACAGGTGACTACAGTCTCCCCAAAGAAATCAGGCAGGCATCCTAGAGATATGGACTCATTTAATAACTTTGTTACGTGGTAGCACACAACTTCTTTCTCCGAATATAAAAGGTGCTCTACAGTCATCATCTGCTTGTCTGGGGACTTATTTCTGTTGAGAAGTAAGATTGTCCGTTCAACCAACTTTTCAGAAATGACTGGTGCCTCAGTTTGACTACAAGCTGAACTTAGCTTCTCAAGTAAACTATTTATATTTTTCGGTTGAGAACTGTCCTTTTGTAGCTGATTACATAAATAGTCGGTGAGAGGACCTCTCATGGATTCAGCCGTGGTATCTTTCCGTTTATTATTTACAAAATTCCAAAATCCACTTGGGTTGTGTCTGTAACTGCCAATTAAATGATCAATGCGCTTGGATAAGTGTTGCTTGGTGAGCCAGTTTTTAAGGTGCCTCGTTGCACGCTTGGAATCTTGAAACATCTGTCCAAAAGTGTCACCCGAATCTTTACCCCTTTCACACCAAATATTATATAACTTTTTAGATGTTTGGCATCTTTCCAGTAATTTTTTATTTCGCACCCTGATATTGTTCGACTTCTTTTTGTGCTGTTTCTTGGGTATATATTCATAGGCAGTATCATAAAATATTGCTTTCAGCGAATGACCGTACCAATCTATATCCCTCTTTGTCCACTTTCGATCAAAACAGGAAACAATGTCCTTTAGCCTATTCAACTTGTGCTCGGTTTCTTGCATATACTTAGATAGCTTTTCCTTACTGCACTTTTCCCACGCAAAACGATGTATCCTTTGTACATTTTTTGTTGAAATTTTTTCTTTTTCTTCACGTTTTACTTCTAGTTTAAAACAAACGAGGACTGGGACATGATCAGAATTATTGTGAACCTCATCCATACCAAAAACGAAGCCTTGATGAATACTATTTGCTCCAGACCTAGATGTCACTATGTGATCGATGTATGATTTGTTGCGTCCATGAAAAGTTACAGTTGGACCTTGAAAAGCTGAGAATGTGTCCACTGCATGAATATCTTGTTGCATTAAAAACTCATGAAATATTTTTCCCCTAGCTGATGCATGTTCTCGACCAAAACGCAGTCCCTGCAGAGGCCCAACATCAGCGTTGAAGTCGCCAATTAGTATCGGGAGACTATTTGGGTACGACTTTAGGATGTTTGTCAGGCGACCTAAGAAGTCATAAAATTCACTAACTGGTTTACCAGCATCCGGAGCATATACATTCAGCACTAACAAATCCAAGTTACCCAAAGTAGCCTTGATACCTATGATGTCATTGCTAGATTCGAGCGGCATAGTGTAGTCAAATAGGTTTTTCCTAATGAGCAAGCCGACTCCCCCACGAACTACTGCACAATGTTTAGTTTGATGGCCAGGAATATATAGGCATTCATAATTATTTTTAAAGCTTTCACGCCAAATTTTTTCACATTCCGTCCCATCCAACCATAGTTCTTGTATTCCACAAATATCTACATTATGTTCATCCAACAATTTATCGACGTACATCATATTGCTAAGTGCTCCCCTTACATTAAAAGTCAGGCAGTTCAAATTAGTTTTGGTAACTACAGCAGAATTATTTTCTTTAAAATTGGTGCATTTTGCATCCAAGCCGGGGCCATTAGAATTGAGCGCTGTAGCACCATCCTGAGCACCAGATCCATCTTTATTGTTAAACACGAATCCTCTTTCTTCTCCCTTCAGTTACCCTATAATGATATTGCTTGGGGCTGAAATCTCTTTCTACTGGATAAAGGCAGTTATCCAATTCTACATACTCTGACAAGTCTCTCTCTTTAAAGTCCAATGGAGTATTATAAGCAGTTGCGCGTTCTTCCCATCTAACACAAGTGATACCATCTGGCCAGAAAGATGGCTCCAAAAGATCTTGTTTACAGTTTCTCTCCATAATGAGCTTCATGTTTTTAATTCCATCAAAGATTCTTGTGGTTATACGGTGAATACGTGCCCCGCGATGTTCTACATAGGCGACAGTGTCTTCCTCTGTATGTTTGCAGTTGATACCATTTACAAAAAACACCTGTGATTCAAGTTGTTTTCTGCCATTATTTGAATTCCCCTTTTCTCTATGTGAGTCGTTTTCTTTTCTCTTAACATCATGTTTATCCATATCCCTACATGAAAAGTTGGTCTTTAAGTCTTTGTTCTTTGTTTCCATTTTATTATTCACTGTGACATTAATTGTGTTCAAATGTTGTTGTTTTGGAAGAGAGCTGGATTTTGTATTTGTAACACTTTCGGTCCTTTCAGTCTGTTTTATCTCTGGTAAAGTGTACCTGTTAGAGACTGGTATCTGAAATGCGCGACTTCCGTTTTGATTAATGAAGTTAACGCGTTTCCTTGTGCAATTCTTTGACTTGACTATGGTATATTCCGGTTCTTTCTTCCCAAAGGTATCAAGAACCTCATTATCTGTATCACCTATGGAATCAATCACTATGAAACAGTCATCTTGGGATCCCTTGATTGATGCTTGACATACATTCTGAGCAATAGTTACACTTGTAATTGGTTTTTCTTTCATAGGCTGTGTCTGATTGTTATCTTTAGTACTCTCAACTTGTTGTTCAGCATTCCCTTTGATCAATTTTGTTAATGTTTCCATCTGATACTGAAGGACGTTTCTCAGCCTTCTTTCATGCTCTAATTCTTCACGTAGAAAACCCACTTCTTGCTTTAATGATGTTATATGAGTCTCTGTCTGGCTGAGTCTACCTTGGAGTACGGCAGAGGAATTTATACATTCCTGATGGACATCCTCCAGAGTTGTGGACCCATCACTGTTGAGCTCCTTCCTTTTAAGCCGGCGCTTGCAGCATTCTGTGAAATTGTTTGATTCTTTGCATTTGTAGATCTCATAAATATCAGTGACCAGCTCCTTTAGTGCCGCCCTGGATCGTAGCTGCAATGTGACAGAGTTTGTTGGGGACATTAAAGATTTTATGTCAGTAAAAAATTGACTTCTCAAAACATTACATTCTTCAGTTGTGTACGTTTTCATCATCTGTTTAATCGCAAATTGTCGCGGTTGTTGCATGATCTGATGAAAAATTGATCCATCCGAAGTATTAATATGATTATTTTTCTGCTTATATCCAGGGTCTTCAGTGGAGTCAAAGGAACTTGTTTCCTGGTTTCCCAATGTATTTTGTAGTCGCTTAGTAGAAACCGAATCCATACTTAGACAGGAATTCTCCTTATTTTTATCGAAAGTATTTTGATATCTTTTTTCTCCTCGTTGTATCTGAGAAAAACTAAAGATACCTGCAGATTCAATTAGTTTGCATTCTGTCAGGCATTCAAGAATCCACTTGCGTGCTTTCGCACTATCAAACACCACATCTGGGAGAACAACAGTATTTAAACCGCAGGCTAGAGCATATTAGCACACAAAAACTCCACAATCAATACTGTTTCTTTGTTTCGCGAATTTCCTTGTCGAGACAGCTGAAAACCAAATTTTTTTGTGTCTTTCTTCCGTTTCAGGAGACAGTTCATCAATTAATGCCAACAGTTTGCAGATTTCCTCAGTAGTGGCTGTAGGTACATTTATATTTAGTGAATCAATACATTCAACTTGCCTGGTCAGGGTATCAGCTATATGAAGTATAAAATGATTGCTCTGACATTCCGGGAAGAAAATATATCTTGGTTGAAGACCATCAGTATTAAATTTTCCATAATAAGCCTTTGCAATATACTTCACAGCACTTAAATTATCGTAGACTCGTGTCCCTTCAACCCAGTCCAAAGATTGTAATTTAGTTGTAAGACAGCAACTAACGTAGGAAGTGTGAGGAATGTTTCGTTCAACTAAACTTAGAAACCCCTCAAGTATGGAGTCAGTTAGCCAATCTCGGGTGTTAAGGAGATTTAAATCTGCAACTGATTGAAGAACAAGTCCCCTAGTACCAGGCTTAGCATCAGAACAACATTGCAAATAATCCTTAATTGCCTTTGAGTTGTCATGTCGAAAATTTGATTGACTACAGGGATAGACTTCTACGTGACAGGCTTGATTGAAATTCTTTGATCCCTCTACCAAGGCAGTTTCATGTTTCTCTTGATTTCCGGGACACTTACCAGCATAATGCGATGGCTGAAATGGAGCCACACCTGGGTCTAGTTGGTGTTGGTTTGATTTGTTTGCGCTCAAATTGGAAATCTCATACGAAATCTGATCCAGTGAACCAGAGACCAGCTCCCCATCCGGCTCCACCACAGCCCGATCCAATCCCAGATTTGTCGACCCAGAAGGTGAACCCTCGACCGGAGGAGAAGGAGGGTTGGATCCCGGAGATGGCGACCCGGAAGGTGAACTCTCAACTGGAGGAGATGGAGAAGGAGGGTTGGATCCCGGAGACGGCGACCCGGAAGGTGAACCCTCGACTGGAGGAGAAGCAGGGTTGGATCGCGGAGATGGCGACCCGGAAACGGAACCCTCGACTGGAGGAGAATGAGGGTTGGATCCCGGAGACGGCGACCCAGAAGGTGAACCCTCAACTGGAGGAGAAGGAGGGTTGGATCCCGGAGATGGCGACCCGGAAGGTGAACCCTCGACTGGAGGAGAAGGAGGGTTGAATCCCGGAGATGGCGACCCAGAAGGTGAACCCTCGACTGGAGGAGATGGAGAAGGAGGGTTGGATCCCGGAGATGGCGACCCGGAAGCTGAACCCTCGACTGGAGGAGAAGGAGAATTGGATCCCGGAGATGGCGACCCGGAAGGTGAGCCCTCGACCGGAGGAGAAGGAGGGTTGGATCCCGGAGATGGCGACCCGGAAGCTGAACCCTCGACTGGAGGAGGAGGGTTGGATACCGGAGTCGGCGACCCGCAAGGTACCGGTATCTTCCTTAATCTCCAAGATCCGTCGTCTGCCAGATCCTCTATCTTATAGGGGTCAGCGGAGTGATCCTTCTTTACAGTTAACTGGGGAACACTTTCTGTGTTCTTGGGATCTCCGGGTTTACCCAATACTGGTAGTCCTACCTTGTGGTTGTACACAGCCGATTTCCTCCTAAGGCCATCTGGTACCGTAACCGGTTGGCCTACCGATAACGATTGTCTCCGCTTTAAATCCGCCGATTTACTTGAGGTAACAGAGCTGTTTGCTTTTTTACCGGAGTTAGAGCAGAGGCCGCGTTTATTTGGCGCACAGTTTGTACATTTCCTTTGGTCGTTAACGCAGCTACATTTATTGCAACGTCCCCTTGTAGCGGAACAGACGCAGCAAGGTGCCATAATAATCTCACGATATTGATAGGTTATAATATTTCAGCAGTATTAGTGCACAGACTTACCGTTACTCAATGTGTACGGGCACTTGTACTTGTTAAAATGGTACCGGATGGTACCAGATGGTACCGCAGTACCCCCTATTAATGGGAGATGGAACCCCAGTACCCCCTATTAATGGGAGATGGAACCCCAGTACCCCCTATTAATGGGAGATGGTACCGCAGTACCCCCTATTAATGGGAGATGGTACCGCAGTACCCCCTATTAATGGGAGATGGTATCGCAGTACCCCCTATTAATGGGAGATGGTATCGCAGTACCCCCTATTAATGGGAGATGGTACCGCAGTACCCCCTATTAATGGGAGATGGTACCACAGTACCCCCTATTAATGGGAGACGGTACCGCGGTACCCCCTATTAATGGGAGATGGTACCACAGTACCCCCTATTAATGGGAGATGGTACCCCAGTACCACCTATTAATGGGAGATGGAACCCCAGTACCCCCTATTAATGGGAGATGGAACCCCAGTACCCCCTATTAATGGGAGATGGTACCGCAGTACCCCCTATTAATGGGAGATGGTACCGCAGTACCCCCTATTAATGGGAGATGGTACCCCAGTACCCCCTATTAATGGGAGATGGTACCCCAGTACCCCCTATTAATGGGAGACAGTACCGCGGTACCCCCTATTAATGGGAGATGGTACCGCAGTACCCCCTATTAATGAGAGATGGTACCGCAGTACCCCCTATTAATGGGAGATGGTACCCCAGTACCCCCTATTAATGGGAGATGGTACCCCAGTACCCCCTATTAATGGGAGATGGAACCCCAGTACCCCCTATTAATGGGAGATGGTACCCCAGTACCCCCTATTAATGGGAGATGGTACCGCAGTACCCCCTATTAATGGGAGATGGAACCCCAGTACCCCCTATTAATGGGAGATGGTACCCCAGTACCACCTATTAATGGGAGATGGAACCCCAGTACCCCCTATTAATGGGAGACGGTACCGCAGTACCCCCTATTAATGGGAGATGGAACCCCAGTACCCCCTATTAATGGGAGATGGTACCGCAGTACCCCCTATTAATGGGAGATGGTACCCCAGTACCCCTATTAATGGGAGATGGTACCGCAGTACCCCCTATTAATGGGAGATGGTACCCCAGTACCCCTATTAATGGGAGATGGAACCCCAGTACCCCCTATTAATGGGAGATGGTACCGCAGTACCCCCTATTAATGGGAGATGGTACCGCAGTACCCCCTATTAATGGGAGATGGTACCGCAGTACCCCCTATTAATGGGAGATGGTACCCCAGTACCCCCTATTAATGGGAGATGGTACCGCAGTACCCCCTATTAATGGGAGAAGGTACCGCAGTACCCCCTATTAATGGGAGATGGTACCGCAGTACCCCCTATTAATGGGAGATGGTACCCCAGTACCCCCTATTAATGGGAGATGGTACCGCAGTACCCCCTATTAATGGGAGATGGTACCCCAGTACCCCCTATTAATGGGAGATGGTACCGCAGTACCCCCTATTAATGGGAGATGGTACCCCAGTACCCCCTATTAATGGGAGATGGTACACCAGTACCCCCTATTAATGGGAGATGGTACCGCAGTACCCCCTATTAATGGGAGATGGTACCTATTAATGGGAGATGGAACCCCAGTACCCCCTATTAATGGGAGATGGTACCGCAGTACCCCCTATTAATGGGAGATGGTACCGCAGTACCCCCTATTAATGGGAGATGGTACCGCAGTACCCCCTATTAATGGGAGATGGTACCGCAGTACCCCCTATTAATGGGAGATGGTACCGCAGTACCCCCTATAAATGGGAGATGGTACCGCAGTACCCCCTATTAATGGGAGATGGTACCGCAGTACCCCCTATTAATGGGAGATGGAACCCCAGTACCCCCTATTAATGGGAGATGGAACCCCAGTACCCCCTATTAATGGGAGATGGTACCGCAGTACCCCCTATTAATGGGAGATGGTACCGCAGTACCCCCTATTAATGGGAGATGGTATCGCAGTACCCCCTATTAATGGGAGATGGTATCGCAGTACCCCCTATTAATGGGAGATGGTACCGCAGTACCCCCTATTAATGGGAGATGGTACCACAGTACCCCCTATTAATGGGAGACGGTACCGCGGTACCCCCTATTAATGGGAGATGGTACCACAGTACCCCCTATTAATGGGAGATGGTACCCCAGTACCACCTATTAATGGGAGATGGAACCCCAGTACCCCCTATTAATGGGAGATGGAACCCCAGTACCACCTATTAATGGGAGATGGAACCCCAGTACCCCCTATTAATGGGAGATGGTACCGCAGTACCCCCTATTAATGGGAGATGGTACCGCAGTACCCCCTATTAATGGGAGATGGTACCCCAGTACCCCCTATTAATGGGAGATGGTACCCCAGTACCCCCTATTAATGGGAGACAGTACCGCGGTACCCCCTATTAATGGGAGATGGTACCGCAGTACCCCCTATTAATGAGAGATGGTACCGCAGTACCCCCTATTAATGAGAGATGGGAGATAAATTTACTGTTTGATTTACTTACCTGGGTAAAATTGATAGCGTTCATTGGTTGGCCGTCCTTTTCTGTAACCAAAGCTTTGCCCTGTTCTCTAAGATAAATACTAGTACAATCGGCGATCACTTTGAGCCCTCCTTCAACTCGTACAAACAGAGCGAACATACACGCGAGGTCTGTTAGAAGGAAACAAATAGAGCGTAATACACGCGAGGTCTGTTAGAAGGAAACAAATAGAGCCGTACATACACGCGAGGTCTGTTAGAAGGAAACAAATAGAGCCGTACATACACGGGGGGTCTGTTAGAAGGAAACAAATAGAGCCGTACATACACGCGGGGTCTGTTAGAAGGAAACAAATAGAGGCGTACATACACGCGGGGTCTGTTAGAAGGAAACAAATAGAGCGTAATACACGCGAGGTCTGTTAGAAGGAAACAAATAGAGCCGTACATACACGGGGGGTCTGTTAGAAGGAAACAAATAGAGCGTAATACACGCGAGGTCTGTTAGAAGGAAACAAATAGAGCCGTACATACACGGGGGGTCTGTTAGAAGGAAACAAATAGAGCCGTACATACACGCGGGGTCTGTTAGAAGGAAACAAATAGAGCCGTACATACACGCGGGGTCTGTTAGAAGGAAACAAATAGAGCGTAATACACGCGAGGTCTGTTAGAAGGAAACAAATAGAGCCGTACATACACGGGGGGTCTGTTAGAAGGAAACAAATAGAGCCGTACATACACGCGGGGTCTGTTAGAAGGAAACAAATAGAGCCGTACATACACGCGGGGTCTGTTAGAAGGAAACAAATAGAGTCGTACATACACACGGGGTCTGTTAGAAGGAAACAAACAGAGCCGTACATACACGGGGGGTCTGTTAGAAGGAAACAAATAGAGCCGTACAAACACGCGGGGTCTGTTAGAAGGAAACAAATAGAGCCGTACATACACGCGGGGTCTGTTAGAAGGAAACAAATAGAGCCGTACATACACGCGGGGTCTGTTAGAAGGAAACAAATAGAGTCGTACATACACACGGGGTCTGTTAGAAGGAAACAAACAGAGCCGTACATACACGGGGGGTCTGTTAGAAGGAAACAAATAGAGCCGTACATACACGGGGGGTCTGTTAGAAGGAAACAAATAGAGCCGTACATACACGCGGGGTCTGTTAGAAGGAAACAAATAGAGCCGTACATACACGGGGGGTCTGTTAGAAGGAAACAAATAGAGCCGTACATACACGCGGGGTCTGTTAGAAGGAAACAAATAGAGCCGTACATACACGGGGGGTCTGTTAGAAGGAAACAAACAGAGCGAACATACACACGGGGTCTGTTAGAAGGAAACAAATAGAGCCGTACATACACACGGGGTCTGTTAGAAGGAAACAAATAGAGCCGTACATACACGCGGGGTCTGTTAGAAGGAAACAAATAGAGCGTAATACACGCGAGGTCTGTTAGAAGGAAACAAATAGAGCCGTACATACACGGGGGGTCTGTTAGAAGGAAACAAATAGAGCCGTACATACACGGGGGGTCTGTTAGAAGGAAACAAATAGAGCCGTACATACACGGGGGGTCTGTTAGAAGGAAACAAACAGAGCGAACATACACGCGGGGTCTGTTAGAAGGAAACAAATAGAGCGTAATACACGCGAGGTCTGTTAGAAGGAAACAAATAGAGCCGTACATACACGCGGGGTCTGTTAGAAGGAAACAAATAGAGCCGTACATACACGGGGGGTCTGTTAGAAGGAAACAAATAGAGCCGTACATACACGCGGGGTCTGTTAGAAGGAAACAAATAGAGCCGTACATACACGCGGGGCCTGTTAGAAGGAAACAAATAGAGTCGTACATACACGCGGGGTCTGTTAGAAGGAAACAAATAGAGCCGTACATACACGGGGGGTCTGTTAGAAGGAAACAAATAGAGTCGTACATACACACGGGGTCTGTTAGAAGGAAACAAACAGAGCCGTACATACACGGGGGGTCTGTTAGAAGGAAACAAACAGAGCGAACATACACGCGGGGTCTGTTAGAAGGAAACAAATAGAGCCGTACATACACGGGGGGTCTGTTAGAAGGAAACAAATAGAGCCGTACATACACACGGGGTCTGTTATAACGAAAAGCTGTGTTTTTAAGGTACCAAACGTCACCCACCTCGCATCCCCGTTACCCAAACGTCACCCACCTCGCATCCCCGTTACCCAAACGTCACCCACCTCGCATCCCCGTTACCCAAACGTCACCCACCTCGCATCCCCCTTACCCAAACGTCACCCACCTCGCATCCCCGTTACCCAATCGTCACCCACCTCGCATCCCCGTTACCCAAACGTCACCCACCTCGCATCCCCGTTACCCAAACGTCACCCACCTCGCATCCCCGTTACCCAAACGTCACCCACCTCGCATCCCCGTTACCCAAACGTCACCCACCTCGCATCCCCCTTACCCAAACGTCACCCACCTCGCATCCCCGTTACCCAAACGTCACCCACCTCGCATCCCCGTTACCCAAATGTCACCCACCTCGCATCCCCCTTACCCAAACGTCACCCACCTCGCATCCCCGTTACCCAATCGTCACCCACCTCGCATCCCCGTTACCCAAACGTCACCCACCTCGCATCCCCGTTACCCAAACGTCACCCACCTCGCATCCCCGTTACCCAAACGTCACCCACCTCGCATCCCCGTTACCCAAACGTCACCCACCTCGCATCCCCGTTACCCAAACACCACCCACCCCCCAACACCTACACCCAAGATGGATTAACTAAACCAACAAACCTTGCGTTTTATTGTATTTCAACATATGAACGACGCCACTGTTCTCCATATCGACTATCGCCTTCATATGTTTGCTAATTAATTCATCTTCTAGAACTTTAGTAATTCTCTCCTCTGTACTTTTATCAAGGTAATGTTTCGCTCTGTCTTGCTCTTCCAGTATTCTCGCCTCCACCTTCTGGATGTAAACCGATGCGCAGTTCTCTGATAAAAAGTTCTGACTCTCCGCCTGTCATAAACACACAAACAAATTACTACAATCCACCCTAGAATTCCCGACTCTGACTCAATAAAGGAACCATAATAGACCCAGAATTACCTATACTGACTCAATAAAGGAACCACAATACAATTCCCGACTCTGACTCAATAAAGGAACCATAATAGACCCACCCACCTGGTAGAATTCCCTATACTGACTGATCTATTGTGGTTCCTTTATTGAGTCAGAGTCGGGAATTCTACCAGGTCTATTGTGGTTCCATTATTGAGTCAGAGTCGGGAATTCTACCAGGTGGGTGGGGGGGGGGGGGTCTATTGTGGTTCCTTCATTGAGACAGAATCGGGAATTCTACAAGGTATGTATTGTGGTTCCTTTATTGAGTCAGAGTCGGGAATTCTACCAGGTACATACATAAAATCCTGGTAGAATTCCCGACTCTGACTCAATAAAGGAACCACAATAGACCCACCCCCACCTGGTAGAATTCCCGACTCCCTGGTAGAATTCCCGACTCTGACTCAATAAAGGAACCACAATAGATCCACTTGGTAGAATTTCAATAAAGGAACCATAATAGAACCAAATAAAGGAACCACAATAGACCCACACCCACCTTGTAGAATTCCCGACTCTGACTCAATAAAGGAACCACAATAGACCCACCTGGTAGAATTCCCGACTCTGACTCAATAAAGGAACCACAATAGACCCACCCACCAGGTAGAATTCCCGATTCTGACTCAATAAAGGAACCACAATAGATCCACCTGGTAGAATTCCCGACTCTGACTCACCTGGTAGAATTCCCGACTCTGACTCAATAAAGGAACCACAATAGATCCACCTGGTAGAATTCCCGACTCTGACTCAATAAAGGAACCACAATAGACCCACCCACCAGGTAGAATTCCCGATTCTGACTCAATAAAGGAACCATAATAGACCCACCTGGTAGAATTCCCATACTGACTCAATAAAGGAACCACAATACCCACCTGGTAGAATTCCCGACTCTGACTCAATAAAGGAACCATAATAGACCCACCTGGTAGAATTCCCATACTGACTCAATAAAGGAACCACAATACCCACCTGGTAGAATTCTCCCGACTCTGACTCAATAAAGGAACCATAATAGACCCACCTGGTAGAATTCCCATACTGACTCAATAAAGGAACCATAATAGACCCACCTGGTAGAATTCCCGACTCTGACTCAATAAAGGAACCATAATAGACCCACCTGGTAGAATTCCCATACTGACTCAATAAAGGAACCACAATACCCACCTGGTAGAATTCTCCCGACTCTAGGACTCAAATAAAGGAACCATAATAGACCCACCCGGTAGAATTCCCGACTCTGACTCAATAAAGGAACCACAATAGATCCACCTGGTAGAATTCCCGACTCTGACTCAATAAAGGAACTACAATAGACCCACCCACCTGGTAGAATTCCCGATTCTGACTCAATAAAGGAACCACAATAGATCCACCTGGTAGAATTCCCGACTCTGACTCAATAAAGGAACCACAATAGACCTGGTAGAATTCCCGACTCTGACTCAATAAAGGAACCACAATAGATCCACCTGGTAGAATTCCCGACTCTGACTCAATAAAGGAACCACAATAGACCCACCCACCAGGTAGAATTCCCGATTCTGACTCAATAAAGGAACCACAATAGATCCACTTGGTAGAATTCCCGACTCTGACTCACCTGGTAGAATTCCCGACTCTGACTCACCTGGTAGAATTCCCGACTCTGACTCACCTGTTAGAATTCCCGACTCTGACTCACCTGGTAGAATTCCCGACTCTGACTCACCTGGTAAAATTCCCGACTCTGACTCACCTGGTAGAATTCCCGACTCTAACTCACCTGGTAGAATTCCCGACGCTGACTCACCTGGTAGAATTCCCGACTCTGACTCACCTGGTAGAATTCCCGACTCTGACTCACCTGTTAGAATTCCCGACTCTGACTCACCTGGTAGAATTCCCGACTCTGACTCACCTGGTAAAATTCCCGACTCTGACTCACCTGGTAGAATTCCCGACTCTAACTCACCTGGTAGAATTCCCGACTCTGACTCACCTGGTAGAATTCCCGACTCTGACTCACCTGGTAGAATTCCCGACTCTGACTCACCTGGTAGAATTCCCGACTCTGACTCACCTGGCAGAATTCCCGACTCTGACTCACCTGGTAGAATTCCCGACTCTGACTCACCTGGTAGAATTCCCGACTCTGATTCACCTGGTAGAATTTCCGACTCTGACTCACCTGGTAGATTTCCCGACTCTGACTCACCTGGTAGAATTCCCGACTCTGACTCACCTGGTAGAATTCCCGACTCTGACTCAACTGGTAGAATTCCCGACTCTGACTCACCTGGTAGAATTCCCGACTCTGACTCACCTGGTAGAATTCCCGACTCTGACTCACCTGGTAGAATTCCCGACTCTGACTCACCTGGTAGAATTCCCGACTCTGACTCACCTGGTAGATTTCCCGACTCTGACTCACCTGGTAGATTTCCCGACTCTGACTCACCTGGTAGAATTCCCGACTCTGACTCAACTGGTAGAATTCCCGACTCTGACTCACCTGGTAGAATTCCCGACTCTGACTCACCTGGTAGAATTCCCGACTCTGACTCACCTGGTAGAATTCCCGACTCTGACTCACCTGGTAGAATTCCCGACTCTGACTCACCTGGTAGAATTCCCGACTCTGACTCACCTGGTAGAATTCCCGACTCTGACTCACCTGGTAGATTTCCCGACTCTGACTCACCTGGTAGATTTCCCGACTCTGACTCACCTGGTAGAATTCCCGACTCTGACTCAACTGGTAGAATTCCCGACTCTGACTCACCTGGTAGAATTTCCGACTCTGACTCACCTGGTAGAATTCCCGACTCTGACTCACCTGGTAGAATTCCCGACTCTGACTCACCTGGTAGATTTCCCGACTCTGACTCACCTGGTAGAATTCCCGACTCTGACTCACCTGGTAGAATTCCCGACTCTGACTCAACTGGTAGAATTCCCGACTCTGACTCACCTGGTAGAATTCCCGACTCTGACTCACCTGGTAGAATTCCCGACTCTGACTCACCTGGTAGTATTCCCGACTCTGACTCACCTGGTAGAATTCCCGACTCTGACTCACCTGGTAGAATTCCCGACTCTGACTCACCTGGCAGAATTCCCGACTCTGACTCACCTGGTAGAATTCCCGACTATGACTCACCTGGTAGAATTCCCGACTCTGACTCACCTGGTAGAATTCCCGACTCTGACTCACCTGGTAGAATTCCCGACTCTGACTCACCTGGTAGAATTCCCGACTCTGACTCACCTGGTAGAATTCCCGACTCTGACTCAACTGGTATAATTCCCGACTCTGACTCACCTGGTAGAATTCCCGACTCTGACTCACCTGGTAGAATTCCCGACTCTGACTCACCTGGTAGAATTCCCGACTCTGACTCACCTGGTAGAATTCCCGACTCTGACTCACCTGGTAGAATTCCCGACTCTGACTCACCTGGCAGAATTACCGACTCTGACTCACCTGGTAGAATTCCCGACTCTGACTCACCTGGTAGAATTCCCGACTCTGATTCACCTGGTAGAATTCCCGACTCTGACTCACCTGGTAGATTTCCCGACTCTGACTCACCTGGTAGAATTCCCGACTCTGACGCACCTGGTAGAATTCCCGACTCTGACTCACCTGGTAGAATTCCCGACTCTGACTCACCTGGTAGAATTCCCGACTCTGACTCATCTGGTAGAATTACCCGACTCTGACTCACCTGGTAGAATTCCCGACTCTGAGTCACCTGGTAGAATTCCCGACTTTGACACACCTGGTAGAATTCCCGACTCTGACTCACCTGGTAGAATTCCCAACTCTGACTCACCTGGTAGAATTCCCGACTCTGACTCACCTGGTAGAATTCCCGACTTTGACACACCTGGTAGAATTCCCGACTCTGACACACCTGGTAGAATTCCCGACTCTGACTCATCTGGTAGAATTACCCGACTCTGACTCACCTGGTAGAATTCCCGACTCTGACTCACCTGGTAGAATTCCCAACTTTGACACACCTGGTAGAATTCCCGACTCTGACTCACCTGGTAGAATTCCCGACTCTGACTCACCTGGTAGAATTCCCGACTCTGACTCACCTGGTAGAATTCCCGACTCTGACTCACCTGGTAGAATTCCCGACTCTGACTCACCTGGTAGAATTCCCGACTTTGACACACCTGGTAGAATTCCCGACTATGACTCACCTGGTAGAATTCCCGACTCTGACTCACCTGGTAGAATTCCCGACTTTGACACACCTGGTAGAATTCCCGACTCTGACTCACCTGGTAGAATTCCCGACTCTGACTCACCTGGTAGAATTCCCGACTCAGACTCACCTGGTAGAATTCCCGACTCTGACTCACCTGGAAGAATTCCCGACTCTGACTCACCTGGTAGAATTCCCGACTCTGACTCACCTGGTAGAATTCCCGACTCTGACTCACCTGGTAGAATTCCCGACTCTGACTCACCTGGTAGAATTCCCGACTCTGACTCACCTGGTAGAATTCCCGACTTTGACACACCTGGTAGAATTCCCGACTATGACTCACCTGGTAGAATTCCCGACTCTGACTCACCTGGTAGAATTCCCGACTTTGACACACCTGGTAGAATTCCCGACTCTGACTCACCTGGTAGAATTCCCGACTCTGACTCACCTGGTAGAATTCCCGACTCAGACTCACCTGGTAGAATTCCCGACTCTGACTCACCTGGAAGAATTCCCGACTCTGACTCACCTGGTAGAATTCCCGACTCTGACTCACCTGGTAGAATTCCCGACTCAGACTCACCTGGTAGAATTCCCGACTCTGACTCACCTGGTAGAATTCCCGACTCTGACTCACCTGGTAGAATTCCCGACTCTGACTCACCTGGTAGAATTCCCGACTCTGACTCACCTGGTAGAATTCCCGACTTTGACTCAGGAATGGATTTTCGAACTCCCGTTCGTAAACTTCCCGATTATCGACCCCCAGTACGATTAACATCTGACAGGCGTTACGGATGGCCATTCTGTCGATAAGTTCCCCAAGTCGTTCACGCGATACCATATCGAGTAAAGTAAATTGTAAGTGTTCGCGTATCGTGCGGTAACTGCGACAACAAGATATAAGTAATTGATTAACTAAGAACTTATCCCCCGGCGGTGAAAAACTATACGGTAGATGTAAAATTAGTACAAACGATGAATATACTGAACCAGATGAGCCCAGCTCTACCCTGCAGAAGCCTCGTGTTTCTATCCTCGGGGTAGCGTTTAAATCAATTGACTTGTATTCAAATCTGGCGCAATATAGAAAAGTGTACAAAATCAAGCAAAACCGTGAGTCCATCTCCATATGGTGTAATTACTGGTTTAGATTTTCATGAGGAATCTGGGAAACCATGTTTGATAAACCCTATCTGTAAATGTGGACGGAGCGTAATTTTTTGACAAAAGGTGCAGTTATAAGGAGCTCTATAGTTTCTATCGGGTCTGTATAAGTATAAGAGTTAACAACACACAAGAGATCCTGGAACACTTTATTTTATACCGCACACCTATAATGTACCCAATGGAAAAAATATTTAATAAATCACTCAGCTGTAATACACAAAAACAATTATCCAAATTCATCGAAGAGTTTTGAAGTTTTGTGGGTTTGAAGGACTTCGGATCGGAAGATAAAAGCATAAACCGTCCCCTCCTGTAACCAGCGTTACAGCCAATAGCATTGCATATAATTGGTGCTTCAACCAGTCCCCTCCTGTAACCAGCGTTACAGCCAATAGCATTGCATATAATTGGTACTTCAACCTGTCCCCTCCTGTAACCAGCGTTACAGCCAATAGCATTGCATATAATTGGTACTTCAACCTGTCCCCTCCTGTAACCAGCGTTACAGCCAATAGCATTGCATATAATTGGTACTTCAACCTGTCCCCTCCTGTAACCAGCGTTACAGCCAATAGCATTGCATATAATTGGTACTTCAACCTGTCCCCTCCTGTAACCAGCGTTACAGCCAATAGCATTGCATATAATTGGTACTTCAACCTGTCCCCTCCTGTAACCAGCGTTACAGCCAATAGCATTGCATATAATTGGTACTTCAACCTGCCCCCTCCTGTAACCAGCGTTACAGCCAATAGCATTGCATATAATTGGTACTTCAACCAGTCCCCTCCTGTAACCAGCGTTACAGCCAATAGCATTGCATATAATTGGTACTTCAACCTGTCCCCTCCTGTAACCAGCGTTACAGCCAATAGCATTGCATATAATTGGTACTTCAACCAGTCCCCTCCTGTAACCAGCGTTACAGCCAATAGCATTGCATATAATTGGTACTTCAACCAGTCCCTTCCTGTAACCAGCGTTACAGCCAATAGCATTGCATATAATTGGTACTTCAACCAGTCCCCTCCTGTAACCAGCGTTACAGCCAATAGCATTGCATATAATTGGTACTTCAACCTGTCCCCTCCTGTAACCAGCGTTACAGCCAATAGCATTGCATATAATTGGTACTTCAACCAGTCCCCTCCTGTAACCAGCGTTACAGCCAATAGCATTGCATATAATTGGTACTTCAACCTGTCCCCTCCTGTAACCAGCGTTACAGCCAATAGCATTGCATATAATTGGTACTTCAACCAGTCCCCTCCTGTAACCAGCGTTACAGCCAATAGCATTGCATATAATTGGTACTTCAACCAGTCCCCTCCTGTAACCAGCGTTACAGCCAATAGCATTGCATATAATTGGTACTTCAACCTGTCCCCTCCTGTAACCAGCGTTACAGCCAATAGCATTGCATATAATTGGTACTTCAACCAGTCCCCTCCTGTAACCAGCGTTACAGCCAATAGCATTGCATATAATTGGTACTTCAACCTGTCCCCTCCTGTAACCAGCGGTACAGCCAATATCACTGCATATAATTGGTACTTCAACCTGTCCCCTTCTGTAACCAGCGTTACAGCCAATAGCATTGCATATAATTGGTACTAGTGAAATAATATCAGTTCTAAATTCGTCCTTGAAAATGCTTTTAATTTGATGTATAATGTTCATACGCAGCATTTATAATGTTGGTTTGGCAGTGCCAATCGTACGATAAAACGTCCCCCACCTGTAACCGCCTGTAACCTGGTTATCGTTACATTTACATGGAAGTTACATTTAGTTTGCTGTACATTTAGGCTACAAAGAGCATTAAGACCAATCGTGCCAGTGGAGTAGATGGTGTTCCCCCTGAGGTCTTTAAAATACCTGAGTGTTTAAAGCTCATCTATCCCATCATAGTAGACATGTACCGAACAACAAGAGTCCCACAAGAAATGAAAACAAATAAGTTGGTGCCAGTTCCCAAGAAGGGCAACCTAACACTCTATGGTTCTTTTCGGGGAATCTCATTGATCTCGATTGCTGCAAAGCTATACAATAGAATTCTATTAAATCGCATCAGGGATCCCATTGAGAGACTGCTCCGTGGAAATCAGAATGGGTTCCGTAAAGGTCGTGGGACCATGGAGCCCATTTTGGCACTTAGAAGGATAATTGAAGAGTTATCAAAAAAGAAAGACAGGCATCTGGCTGTTATCTTTGTTGACTTCTTCAAGGCCTTTGATTCAGTCTCTCGCTCACGTATGTTCAGCATACTTTCATTATATGGGATTCCTGATGAAATTATTGCAGCAATCAGATCAGTATACGATGGTTCGACAACATTTGTGTCTACTGTTGATGGTGACACAGAACCATTTGAAGTGTTATGGGGCGTCCTCCAAGGAGACACACTTGCACCATTCTTGTTCATAATTGTTGTTGACTATGTTCTACGCATGTCCTTAGATCATCATAATGATGATGGGGTGATGATAACTCCACCTACTGGCTCCAGAAGTCGAGGAAATACTGCCAAGTACCTAACTGATCTAGACTTTGCTGATGACTTAGGAGTACTCTCAGCGGCTCCTCAGCTCATTAGAACATGCTGCTTCTAGTGTTGGTCTTTTTATTAACTCCCGAAAGACCAACATTTTGACAGTTAACTTTGAAAGTCCTCAGCAAGTCTCTGATCGGATAAGCATAAGCTCAAAGGATGGTATGCTTGAGCATGTGGACGACTTCTGTTACCTGGGATCATGGATCCGGAAGTCAGGTGAGGACCTTCGAATACGTAAGGGAAAGGCATGGGCAGCCTTGAATAGGCTTTCCAGGATTTGGAAGTCACCGAGAATTAATCGGAAACTTAAGGTCCGGTTATTTAGAGCAGCAGTAGTTCCAGTACTCCTCTACGGGAGTCCATGCTGGGCTCTAACTGCTGAGGACACCAAATCTCTGGATGGCACATTCACAAGAATGCTACGCCGGGTTCATTGTATCAAGTACAATGCACACATCTCCAACCAGACACTATATAACATTGGAGGTGTCTCGTTGGTTCCCCCAAAATCCCCCACTTGAACAAAGCCGCCTCCGCTTTGCAGGACATTGCTTTCACCTTGAGGACCAGCCAGTGCATAATCTTGTACTTTGGCAGCCTCATGGAGTGAATAAGCATGGTAGAAAGCCCATGACTTTCTTGAGACGCATCTTAAAGGGCACTGGCCTTGAAGATGCGGATGATCTAGCAAATGTCATGGGTGATAGGGAGTTGTGGCGGTGCAATTTTGTCGATAAGCCGGCACAGCATTCTTAAAAATGCAGCTGCAATGCAGCATGCCGATCCTAGTAGTACATTTAGTTTGGCCACTTTGTTGTAGATGCGGTGCTCTATCTGTACAGGAAGCCGCGGGTTCGAGTCCGACAGGGAGCAGAGTAGTAGCGCGGTGCTCTATCTGTACAGGAAGCCGCGGGTTCGAGTCCGACAGGGAGCAGAGTAGTAGCGCGGTGCTCTATCTGTACAGGAAGCCGCGGGTTCGAGTCCCACAGGGAGCAGAGTAGTAGCGCGGTGCTCTATCTGTACAGGAAGCCGCGGGTTCGAGTCATACAGGGAGCAGAGTAGCAGCGCGGTGCTCTATCTGTACAGGAAGCCGCGGGTTCGAGTCATACAGGGAGCAGAGTAGCAGCGCGGTGCTCTATCAGTACAGGAAGCCGCGGGTTGGAGTCCGACAGGGAGCAGAGTAGTAGCGCGGTGCTCTATCTGTACAGGAAGCCGCGGGTTCGAGTCCCACAGGGAGCAGAGTAGTAGCGCGGTGCTCTATCTGTACAGGAAGCCGCGGGTTCGAGTCCCACAGGGAGCAGAGTAGTAGCGCGGTGCTCTATCTGTACAGGAAGCCGCGGGTTCGAGTCCGACATGGAGCAGAGTAGTAGCGCGGTGCTCTATCTGTACAGGAAGCCGCGGGTTCGAGTCATACAGGGAGCAGAGTAGTATCGCGGTGCTCTATCTGTACAGGAAGCCGCGGGTTCGAGTCCGACAGGGAGCAGAGTAGTAGCGCGGTGCTCTATCTGTACAGGAAGCCGCGGGTTCGAGTCCCACAGGGAGCAGAGTAGTAGCGCGGTGCTCTATCTGTACAGGAAGCCGCGGGTTCGAGTCCCACAGGGAGCAGAGTAGTAGCGCGGTGCTCTATCTGTACAGGAAGCCGCGGGTTCGAGTCCGACATGGAGCAGAGTAGTAGCGCGGTGCTCTATCTGTACAGGAAGCCGCGGGTTCGAGTCATACAGGGAGCAGAGTAGCAGCGCGGTGCTCTATCTGTACAGGAAGCCGCGGGTTCGAGTCCCACAGGGAGCAGAGTAGTAGCGCGGTGCTCTATCTGTACAGGAAGCCGCGGGTTCGAGTCCGACATGGAGCAGAGTAGTAGCGCGGTGCTCTATCTGTACAGGAAGCCGCGGGTTCGAGTCCCACAGGGAGCAGAGTAGTAGCGCGGTGCTCTATCTGCACAGGAAGCCGCGGGTTCGAGTCCGACAGGGAACAGAGTAGTATCGCGGTGCTCTATCTGTACAGGAAGCCGCGGGTTCGAGTCCCACAGGGAGCAGAGTAGTAGCGCGGTGCTCTATCTGTACAGGAAGCCGCGGGTTCGAGTCCGACATGGAGCAGAGTAGTAGCGCGGTGCTCTATCTGTACAGGAAGCCGCGGGTTCGAGTCCCACAGGGAGCAGAGTAGTAGCGCGGTGCTCTATCTGCACAGGAAGCCGCGGGTTCGAGTCCCACAGGGAGCAGAGTAGCAGCGCGGTGCTCTATCTGTACAGGAAGCCGCGGGTTCGAGTCCGACAGGGAGCAGAGTAGCGCGGTGCTCTATCTGTACAGGAAGCCGCGGGTTCGAGTCATACAGGGAGCAGAGTAGTAGCGCGGTGCTCTATCTGTACAGGAAGCCGCGGGTTCGAGTCATACAGGGAGCAGAGTAGTAGCGCGGTGCTCTATCTGTACAGGAAGCCGCGGGTTCGAGTCCGACAGGGAGCAGAGTAGTATAGCGGTGCTCTATCTGTACAGGAAGCCGCGGGTTCGAGTCATACAGGGAGCAGAGTAGTAGCGCGGTGCTCTATCTGTACAGGAAGCCGCGGGTTCGAGTCCCACAGTGAGCAGAGTAGCAGCGCTGTGCTCTATCTGTACAGGAAGCCGCGGGTTCGAGTCATACAGGGAGCAGAGTAGCAGCGCGGTGCTCTATCTGTACAGGAAGCCGCGGGTTCGAGTCATACAGGGAGCAGAGTAGCAGCGCGGTGCTCTATCTGTACAGGAAGCCGCGGGTTCGAGTCATACAGGGAGCAGAGTAGCAGCGCGGTGCTCTATCTGTACAGGAAGCCGCGGGTTCGAGCCCCACAGGGAGCAGAGTAGTAGCGCGGTGCTCTATCTGTACAGGAAGCCGCGGGTTCGAGTCCCACAGGGAGCAGAGTAGTAGCGCGGTGCTCTATCTGTACAGGAAGCCGCGGGTTCGAGTCCGACAGGGAGCAGAGTAGTAGCGCGGTGCTCTATCTGTACAGGAAGCCGCGGGTTCGAGTCATACAGGGAGCAGAGTAGTATCGCGGTGCTCTATCTGTACAGGAAGCTGCGGGTTCGAGTCCCACAGGGAGCAGAGTAGTAGCGCGGTGCTCTATCTGTACAGGAAGCCGTGGGTTCGAGTCCCACAGGGAGCAGAGTAGTAGCGCGGTGCTCTATCTGTACAGGAAGCCGCGGGTTCGAGTCATACAGGGAGCAGAGTAGTAGCGCGGTGCTCTATCTGTACAGGAAGCCGCGGGTTCGAGTCATACAGGGAGCAGAGTAGTAGCGCGGTGCTCTATCTGTACAGGAAGCCGCGGGTTCGAGTCATACAGGGAGCAGAGTAGTAGCGCGGTGCTCTATCTGTACAGGAAGCCGCGGGTTCGAGTCCCACAGGGAGCAGAGTAGTAGCGCGGTGCTCTATCTGTACAGGAAGCCGCGGGTTCGAGTCCGACAGGGAGCAGAGTAGCGCGGTGCTCTATCTGTACAGGAAGCCGCGGGTTCGAGTCCGACAGGGAGCAGAGTAGTATCGCGGTGCTCTATCTGTACAGGAAGCCGCGGGTTCGAGTCCGACAGGGAGCAGAGTAGTAGCGCGGTGCTCTATCTGTACAGGAAGCCGCGGGTTCGAGCCCCACAGGGAGCAGAGTAGTATCGCGGTGCTCTATCTGTACAGGAAGCCGCGGGTTCGAGTCATACAGGGAGCAGAGTAGCAGCGCGGTGCTCTATCTGTACAGGAAGCCGCGGGTTCGAGTCCCACAGGGAGCAGAGTAGTATCGCGGTGCTCTATCTGTACAGGAAGCCGCGGGTTCGAGCCCCACAGGGAGCAGAGTAGTATCGCGGTGCTCTATCTGTACAGGAAGCCGCGGGTTCGAGTCCCACAGGGAGCAGAGTAGTAGCGCGGTGCTCTATCTGTACAGGAAGCCGCGGGTTCGAGCCCCACAGGGAGCAGAGTAGTATCGCGGTGCTCTATCTGTACAGGAAGCCGCGGGTTCGAGTCATACAGGGAGCAGAGTAGCAGCGCGGTGCTCTATCTGTACAGGAAGCCGCGGGTTCGAGTCCCACAGGGAGCAGAGTAGTATCGCGGTGCTCTATCTGTACAGGAAGCCGCGGGTTCGAGCCCCACAGGGAGCAGAGTAGTAGCGCGGTGCTCTATCTGTACAGGAAGCCGCGGGTTCGAGTCCCACAGGGAGCAGAGTAGTATCGCGGTGCTCTATCTGTACAGGAAGCCGCGGGTTCGAGTCCCACAGGGAGCAGAGTAGTAGCGCGGTGCTCTATCTGTACAGGAAGCCGCGGGTTCGAGCCCCACAGGGAGCAGAGTAGTAGCGCGGTGCTCTATCTGTACAGGAAGCCGCGGGTTCGAGTCATACAGGGAGCAGAGTAGTAGCGCGGTGCTCTATCTGTACAGGAAGCCGCGGGTTCGAGCCCCACAGTGAGCAGAGTAGTAGCGCGGTGCTCTATCTGTACAGGAAGCCGCGGGTTCGAGCCCCACAGGGAGCAGAGTAGTAGCGCGGTGCTCTATCTGTACAGGAAGCCGCGGGTTCGAGCCCCACAGGGAGCAGAGTAGTATCGCGGTGCTCTATCTGTACAGGAAGCCGCGGGTTCGAGTCCGACAGGGAGCAGAGTAGTATCGCGGTGCTCTATCTGTACAGGAAGCCGCGGGTTCGAGTCCCACAGGGAGCAGAGTAGTAGCGCGGTGCTCTATCTGTACAGGAAGCCGCGGGTTCGAGTCCCACAGGGAGCAGAGTAGTAGCGCGGTGCTCTATCTGTACAGGAAGCCGCGGGTTCGAGTCCGACAGGGAGCAGAGTAGTAGCGCGGTGCTCTATCTGTACAGGAAGCCGCGGGTTCGAGCCCCACAGGGAGCAGAGTAGTATCGCGGTGCTCTATCTGTACAGGAAGCCGCGGGTTCGAGTCCCACAGGGAGCAGAGTAGTATCGCGGTGCTCTATCTGTACAGGAAGCCGCGGGTTCGAGTCCCACAGGGAGCAGAGTATTATCGCGGTGCTCTATCTGTACAGGAAGCCGCGGGTTCGAGCCCCACAGGGAGCAGAGTAGTATCGCGGTGCTCTATCTGTACAGGAAGCCGCGGGTTCGAGTCCCACAGGGAGCAGAGTATTATCGCGGTGCTCTATCTGTACAGGAAGCCGCGGGTTCGAGCCCCACAGGGAGCAGAGTAGTATCGCGGTGCTCTATCTGTACAGGAAGCCGCGGGTTCGAGCCCCACAGGGAGCAGAGTAGTATCGCGGTGCTCTATCTGTACAGGAAGCCGCGGGTTCGAGTCCCACAGGGAGCAGAGTAATTTCGGCACGAATGCTTTAAAGGATCATCTCTGACTTGGATCCTTAAGTGGTAGCTAAATGGGTACTGAAGTTTCCTCTGGGAGTATAGTTCTGGGGGGGACTGACCTGACGACCTGGTCACGGAATATCGCGAGTCCGAGATTATAAACATTGTCGACTTGGTTCTGCTGTACGTAGACCCGATCCATGTACATGAGTATATCCCGGATCATTACCATCGCGGTTTGGTGGTCAGTCCAGCACAGATGCATCGTATACAGGAAGTTGTTACTAACGCTGTGTAAAACCTCCTCCTTCACCTAAAATAAAGTTACAAAGTTACATTACAGGTGACGCCATCAGCTGTAAGCCCCGCCCCCCCCCCCCCCCCCCCAAATTAATGACACTAATCACTAACTCTATTGCACATATGTTCGGTAACAACTTCCCGCAACCCGTTGTATAATTTATCGCCGTGTTTATGTAACACCATGGTGTACGCATTGCGGTACAACTCCTCGAAACTCAGTCCGCTGTTGTTCTTCTTCTGTATTTCGAGGATGGCGTGTTTCAGGAGAATCCAAATAGTGTCTACGTACTTCTCGTCCATGGTCATCTAAAAACCAGTAGAAAGTTTTATACAACTGTATCAACTAAAATAATAAAGTTATCGGTAAACACGGAATGCGCCAAGTTTGCTAGCTGTTACCTTTTGTGTTTGTGTAAAGTGTTCTAGAACATTTAATAATAGTTTTTTTTTAATTATGATCTAGAACAGGTTATATTTGGTTCTAGAACATTTTTAATAAGTGGAAATATATATATATAACTAGCAAAATGACCATCTAACATAAAAATTAGTGCAGTTAACCCGCCGGTGTTTCCCGCCCAACTTACCTTGCGTTTCGGCGATAAGACAAAATTTACTCTTTGTACTTGTAACTCAGACATTTCCGTATCGTTCATTATAGCTTGATAAGAGTGTAAAAACGGAATTAATATGATCCGTTAACGTAATTATTTATTGATATTTTATAGTATTTATTGGGCTGATATTATAATACGAACTTTTATAAGATATAATTGCGCGTGCGGGTTATCTACAAAAATACCACAAAATAGTAGCTAGTCAAATAATTTAATTTAATTAAGGGTAAAATTATAATAAAGCTAATAAAAGTAGGCCTTCTAATTTATACAAAATCAAAATTACTACCGGTAGCCTCAATATTACTGTCAGAATATGAAATATTTGTTAAATTTTGTTAAAAAAATTTGTTAAATATTTTTCACAAAAAAAATCAGAAATTCTTTTCCAATTTTCAAAAAAAAATATCACTAGCTAATAAAAAGGGTAACTGTTCCGTATAGAACTGCATTTTTAAAACTTATGTCATTGTTGCTAAGGCAACATTGAAGCGTTCTAGAACAATAGAAAATTATTATACTATTCTAGAAAATAAATAAAAAAAATTAAATGTTCTAGAACATATAGCTAGTTATTTTTAAAATTTAAAATAGCTAGTAATAAAAAAAAATTTATTTATTTACATTATTATTAAAACATTTATCTAACGGTACCAAATTGTATTATTTGTTAAATTTACTAGCTAGGCCTATTTTCAAATTAAAAAAACTAGCTACATGTTTTAGAACATTATTATTTTTTATTTTATTTATGTAATATTATGTATGTATAATACACTATTCTAGAGCATAAATAATACAAATAATATAATGTTCTAGAACATATAGCTAGATATTTTTAACAATTAAAATAGCTAGTACTACAACAAAATTGATTTATTTATATTACCGGTATTTATTTATTAGAAAATTTATCTACCAAATTTGATATTTTTTAAATTTACTAACTATTTTAAAATTAAAAAAACCTAGCTATATGTTCTAGAATATTATATTTCTTATTTTATGTTCTAGAATAGCATAAAATACTTTTCTATTGTTCTAGAACTCTTCAATGTTGCCATAGTAACAGTAACAGAAGTTTTAAAAATGCAGTTCTATACGGAACTCTAGCCATAAAAAGTACTAGCTAACACAAAATCGTAATTACTAGCTTACTGTCAGAAAGTCAAATATTTATTCCAGAACAAAAAACCTCATAAAAAAAGCAAATCTCATATAAAAAAATTGGTCAATAAGTGGGTAGGGGGTGTAATAATGCCGCAATAGCTACCGGTTGTCAAATTATACACAAAATATAGAATTTTAACCCTGACCAATTTTGGTGTTCCTTAGTTGTTTGAAAATTTCTAGAACATATTATATATCCATTTTGTGTAAAAATAGGCATTGGTACACCTTGGGTAGGCCTACCCTTAGTTTGATCACTTTTTTTCATATGATATTTTATCATGAGGTTTTTTTTCTATAACAAATATTTGACCTTCTGATGGTAGGATGGTAGCTAATAATTTTGATTTTGTGTTAGCTAGTACGTTTTTTAGCTAGTGAAAAAAATTAAATTTGAAAATTGTTTATAATTTTTTCTTGTTAAAATGGCTTTTATCATGAGTTTTATGTTCGGCATTAGTATAGCGGTACTGGTTCAGTATGCGTACACCTCCCACCAAATTTTTTATACTAATTAGTTTTTTGAAATGTTATAGAACATGTTAGCTATTTGTTTATAAAAAAATAACGTTCTAGAACAAATATTTTCATTCTGGAACATCTCTTTAGAAATAAAAAGGTTTGTACTTAAATCTTATGAATTCGTTATATCAAGAGTATTTAGCAGTTTAATGATTCTCTGGAAACATTATTCTCTTTTATACAAACTAGCTAGTCCTATTCACTATGTATGTGCCAATTTGTGCGTAGAAAATGGTCTGGGTAGTAGGAGCATATAGGCCCTATGTGTCTCAAATTTTTATGTATTGGTACCCACTTTTTGACCAATGTTTTCATAGCTTTTATCATAAGGTTTTGACCTTCTGACACTGAGATGGTAGCTAGTAATTTTGATTTAGTGTTAGCTAGTACTTTATATTAGCTAGTGAAAAAATAAAAATTTGAAAAAAATATTTACCACTTTTTTAATTGTGTAAATTGCATTTATCGTTGCTTTTATTATTTATTAGATACCATTAAATTTACTAGCTATCATCATAATTTCAAAATATTAAAAAAAATAACTTCCTTGCTCTTCCATCCCATGCTTTTTAAATACAAACCAGGCTTTTGTCTAAAAAATGTTCTAGAACTAAAAAGATTTGTTCTAGAACATTAATTTTTTCAAAATAAAATAGCTAACATGTTCCGGTACACTTCAAAAAAAGAAATTATCAAAAACTATCTGGTAGATAAAATTTGGTGGGTGGGGGGGCGGGGGGGGGGGGTGTACGCACGCTGAACCAGTACCGTATAGCCCGGGTCACCATTTTCAAGATTTTTTAAAATATGGTTTTTATGGATTATTTCATGTGTATATAAATGTTCTCTAAACATCTTCTAAATGTTTTTTCATGCGATTTTGTTCTAGTGTCAAGCTTGGGGGAACCAATGAGACACATCTAATGTTATATAGTGTCTGGTTGGAGATGTGTGCATTGTACTTGACACAATGAACCCGGCGTAGCATTCTTGTGAATGTGCCATCCAGATATTTGGTGTCCTCAGCAGTTAGAGCCCAGCATGGACTCCCATAGAAGAGTACTGGAACTACTGAGGCTGTTCTAAATAATCGGACCTTAAGTTTCCGATTAATTCTCTGTGACTTCAAAATCCTGGAAAGCCTATTCAAGGTTGCCCATGCCTTTCCCTTACGTATTCGAAGGTCCTCATCTGACTTCCGGTACGGTTGATCACAGGTACCAGAAGTCGTTCACATGCTCAAGCATACCATCATTTGAGCTTATGCTCATCCAGTCAGAGACTTGCTGATGACTTTCAAAGTTAACTGTCAAAATTTTGGTCTTTTAAAAAGTTATTGGAGTTAAGAAATTCTTGGTTCTTATAAAAAGAACTAGCTAACAACAAAATCATATTTACTAGGTCTTCTTACTGACAGAAGGTAAAAAATTTGCTCTAGAACAAAAAAACTCATGATAATAGCCATTTTCACAAGAAAAAATTATAAAAAAATAACTAGCACATCTTCTATAACATTTATAAAAAAAAAATTAAAAATTTGGTCATTGGGTACCCAAGGCCAAGGTGTAGCCTACCAATGCCTAAAAATATAGATATAGAACAAATAATTGTTGTTCTAGAATATTTAATAAAAAATATTACTTTTTTTGGTCATTTTTCAATAACATTAACAGAACTAGATATCGGTAGTTTTTTGAAACTATTATAGCAACATTGACAATTGCAATTCCCGATAAATTCTACACTTATTTAAAGAATAAATAAAAAGTATTTTTATCAATTTTAATAGCTATTTTTTTACTAGCTTCTATTTTTTGCTATATCTTATGAGAGCACACTATACTGCTATAATATCAGCAAAAATTACCATAAAAAGTAAATGGAATATATTTGGGTAACGGGTCATATTACAGTATTAATGCCTGTATACAAAACACACGATACCGATATCTGTTACCTCGGATACCATCAGTAATAATAAAGCGTGTTAATGCTGCGTTGCTGCTATATAATGTTTATAGATTGCATGACTTCCTGTTTTGCCTGACAGCCGATGTGTATGCAGTAGGTTGTACATGTACATATTTAGTATTTACATACCGTACTTTAGGTTTAAACTGTGACCTGCTCCAATAATTCGCGAGAATTAAACTATATAAATGTTTCTAAGGAAACGAAAGCACTAAATACATACTGGTGCCTTTATTCCAGTTACATTTATTCAATTTTGTATAAAACAAGTGATGCGGTTGGAGACAAACATCGGTTGGAGAAAGCTGCTACGAGGCAGAAACCAATCATCTTATTCCTATTTAACAAAGAGTCAATGAGAATGGACTATTGGTAACTCGTAAAAGTTGAGGTTACGGTTACGTAGCATATGATTGGCTAGGATCTAACCGGAACCGGACACTATGACTGTATGATATGGTCGTGGTGACCACTGGTCAATATATAGAATATATGGTATATATGGTCAATAATAAGTACGGCTTCGCTTCACGTTTGCAAATACTGCGGTTAATATAGTAAACTCATATACATATTTAGGTATAGCAATGGACTCATCTGGGAAATTTACAAAGGCAAAATGCGATCTTTATTACAAAGCACTCAAAGCATACTATGGTTGTCTGAAAGTATTAAATGGGAACATGAAACCGGAAATTGCAATAAAAATTTTCAATGCGCTGGTCACCCCAATTGTATTGTACGGATGCGAGGTTTGGTGCCCAATGTCAATAAATTTCGGATGCGAGGTTTGGTGCCCATGTCAATAAATTTCGGATGCGAGGTTTGGTGCCCAATGTCAATAAATTTCGGATGCGAGGTTTGGTGCCCAATGTCAATAAATTTCGGATGCGAGGTTTGGTGCCCAATGTCAATAAATTTCGGATGCGAGGTTTGGTGCCCAATGTCAATAAATTTCGGATGCGAGGTTTGGTGCCCAATGTCAATAAATTTCGGATGCGAGGTTTGGTGCCCAATGTCAATAAATTTCGGATGCGAGGTTTGGTGCCCAATGTCAATAAATTTCGGATGCGAGGTTTGGTGCCCAATGTCAATAAATTTCGGATGCGAGGTTTGGTGCCCAATGTCAATAAATTTCGGATGCGAGGTTTGGTGCCCAATGTCAATAAATTTCGGATGCGAGGTTTGGTGCCCAATGTCAATAAATTTCAACAAGAAAAATTCTGACAAAGATTGCAATACAATAATGAATTCATTTTATCAATAACAGACTTGACAGGGAAAAATGTGAACAATTACAACTCAGGAGCGGCAAGCGACTAGTTGGGGTAGGTCCTAAGGCGACGAACGCGGCAGTGCGTGGAGAACTAGGTATTCACCCACTATTCATAAAAGCATTCATTCTGGCGGCGAAATATCTCAACTATGTACTAATTAACCGCTCAGATAATTAACTTCTAGCCGATACTTTACAAGAAAACATCTCTATGTGGAAAGATGGAAAAGCATGTTGGCTTAATAATATCCTAAACTCAATCGAAGCACTAGTAGATGAACCAATGTCCAAAATTAATATTCTATCTGCGAAATCAATCTATCAATTATTACCCTCCAAATTTCAAAAACTATCAGCCATTCGCACACAATTTAATACATTCTCTGAAAAAAATTGGCAATTTGCAATCACAAACCCGCTCAGTAAAGACGGCAAATCCCCAAACAAACTAAGAACATATTCACTATTTAAAAGCACATTAATACATGAACCATACTTGACCAATATGCCATTTAAAACACACCAAATATGAACACGGTTTAGAATCAGCAATCACACCTTTAGGATAGAGACAGGTCGATATGATAAAACCCCCCCTGGCAGCCTGGAAAGTAGATTGTGTAGATTTTGTAGTGATGAGTCAATAGAGGATGAGAAACACATTGTAATTAGGTGCCCCAAATTTTATAATCAACGAGAAAAACTATTTTCAAGCTTAGATACAACGACGAATTTACTTTTAAATAATTTTGACGATAATATGAAATTCTATCTGTCTATCAGTCTATAGCATAATGAAATGTGATGACAGAACAACTAATAACCTTCTTGTAGAATTACTCAATACGGCATACGAACTTCTAAATTAATACGAAGTGTACGAACTCCTAAATAAATACGAACTTCTAAATTAAAAACATTTCGATCTCCCTGTAAGCCAAATTCGTAATCAAACTGCTCGTAACGAGTGCGGCCCAACTTCCAGACTTCCTTCTCATGTCACTTATTTTATCTTATTCAATTTGCTTTGCATTGGCTGTTATCTTTGTTGACTTCTTCAAGGCCTTTGATTCAGTCTCTCGCTCACGTATGTTCAGCATACTTTCATTATATGGGATTCCTGATGAAATTATTGCAGCAATCAGATCAGTATACGATGGTTCGACAACATTTGTGTCTACTGTTGACGGTGACACAGAACCATTTGAAGTATTATGGGGCGTCCTCCAAGGAGACACACTTGCACCATTCTTGTTCATTATTGTGGTTGACTATGTTCTACGCATGTCCTTAGATCATCATAATGATGATGGGGTGATGATAACTCCACCTACTGGCTCCAGAAGTCGAGGAAATCCTGCCAAGTACCTAACTGATCTAGACTTTGCTGATGACTTAGGAGTACTCTCAGAATCATTAGAGGGAGCCCAGCGGCTCCTCAGCTCATTAGAACATGCTGCTTCTAGTGTTGGTCTTTTTATTAACTCCAGAAAGACCAAAATTCTGACAGTTAACTTTGAAAGTCCTCAGCAAGTCTCTGATCGGATGAGCATAAGCTCAAAGGATGGTATGCTTGAGCATGTGGACGACTTCTGTTACCTGGGATCATGGATCCGGAAGTCAGGTGAGGACCTTCGAATACGTAAGGGAAAGGCATGGGCAGCCTTGAATAGGCTTTCCAGGATTTGGAAGTCACCTAGAATTAATCGGAAACTTAAGGTCCGATTATTTAGAGCAGCAGTAGTTCCAGTACTCCTCTACGGGAGTCCATGCTGGGCTCTAACTGCTGAGGACACCAAATCTCTGGATGGCACATTCACAAGAATGCTACGCCGGGTACATTGTGTGCATTGTACAAGTACAATGCACACATCTCCAACCAGACACTATATAACATTGGAGGTGTCTCATTGGTTCCCCCAAGCTTGACACTAGAACAAAATCGCCTCCGCTTTGCAGGACATTGCTTTCGCCGTGAGGACCAGCCAGTGCATAATCTTGTACTTTGGCAGCCTCATGGAGTGAATAAGCATGGTGGACAGCCCATGACTTTCTTGAGACGCATCTTAAAGGACACTGGCCTTAAAGATGCGGATGATCTAGCAAATGTCATGGGTGATAGGGAGTTGTGGCGGTGCAATTTTGTTGACAAGCCGGCACAGCATTCTTAAAAATGCAGCTGCAATGCAGCATGCCGATCCTAGTAGTACTAGTAGTAGTACAGTAGGAAATTCTGCTTAGATCTGGTTCTAGGGATCGACCGAATTATTCGGTTCGGTTCCGAATTTTGCCGAATATGGCATATTCGGTTCCGGCCGAATTTTAAATTTTGAATTGCCGAATATTCGGCACAAATTGCAAATTACTACGGTCAGACGGTAGAAGCAACATCCTGACAAGAGACCATGCAGGATGCAGACATGGCTGTAAGAAATTAAATATAATGGATCTGATATATTATGGTATTAGGCAGATAGGATATACAGCAGTACAGTGAGTAAGACAGTTTGCAAGGATATACAGTGAGTAAGACAGTTTGCAACCATGGTTTGCCTTATTTTATAATATCTGACCTGAATATGTAACATATGACTGTATGATTAGGCTTAAAGTTAAAACTGTTAGGCGAAGTAGGCCTACCGAGTTTAAATCCCATTCGCTGGCATACTTTTTTGTAATGACATTTTGAGCACTCAATCTGGACAAAATTGCAATTATAACCTTAAATATCAGAATTTTACTATTGTATAACAGTATAAAACGATATAGGATTACATTGATTTTATATTTTTTCCAGCGAAAACAGCAAATTAAAATATTTTTGGTCAAATTTCTTAAATTTCATTACCGGTACACATGATAAAATAGCATCGAAGTGGAAAATGTTACGAAACTATGCAGCTATGTCACGACCTTTACGCTGTTTAATTGATTGCCATATTCTCTAATGATATTACATATTATATCATGTATATCTGTATATTGCCATACCGGTACTGTTAATTTCATTCGACAGTTCGAAACTTTATCTACCTGTCTATTAACATGATAGTCTGACATAAGTACAAAGTAACGCTAAATAGCCTATGCAGGCCCTATAGTAAATTCGATATAAATTTATAATGTGTAGGAGTCTCTAAAACTGTAAAAAGCTTGTCCCAGTGTCCTGTTGTCCATTCTAGTCACGACTGCACGACCGTTACTCTAACTTTAAACTGGAATATAATCAGATAATCGATAAATCGTAGGCCTAGGTGGTAGGCCTAATGTATTCCAGTGAGCCAGTCTGCCAGTATGGTTTCGATTTTATTAGGCTACAAACTGACAAAGATAGGCAGATAGGCCTACCGCGATACCGGTACCGGTACTAAGCTGCTAAAGTCTGTAGGCCCATAAAGCTAAACTAAAACTAGGCAGCTAGAGCTAGGGGTCTAGGTGCTAGGTCAAACCGTCAAACTAAACTTCGTAACTTTCACTTACCGGAAATGCACGAATTCTCATCTTTGAGTCTTTCTTTCCCTTGTTCATCGTAATATAACGGAACAGATTAAATCTCCAACACCTAACCACTGGCCGACTGACATTCAAAACACGCAATCAGCCTGTCAGCATATCACCTCACCATTCTGCCATTTGCAGCTTCAGAGCTTAACAACAAACAATAGGCACAGCAGCACAGGGAACCCAGTCCTGTCAGTAGGCCTACTCAGTCAGTAGTCACCAGTAGTATAATCAATGGGAAGGATCTAAGTTCGTATGGGAAGGATCTATGTTTCACGGTTCACCCAAGATCTAAATTCGTAAAATCTTCGTAAAATCTAAAATCTTAAATCCTGCATGGTGTACTGTAGCTGCGTTAATGTGAAATGTCATTCCCATACAGCCATAGGCCAGCAGACCTGTAAATATTATCACGCTTGAAGGGAAGCGAACTTAGATCCCACCACCAATACATTGCAATTAATTAGCTATTAATTGGCAAATTATAGTTTGTTGGTGAGTCACTGGATGATCGCAACTGAGTGTATGACTTATTTGCATTAGATCATTATAAGTACTATTATGCTTAATGTAGTAACACAGTACAAATATAATATCGATAGAACGCGGCCAACGCACAGTACACGTGGGATCTACAGTAAGTGCGCTTCTCCGCTAGCGTGTGTAATAAGGAAATTGTATAAATTGGGATCTAAGTTCACCAAGTTAGGATCTAAGTTCACCTAGTTAGGATCTAAGTTCATCCAGATAGGATCTATGTTCGCATATATAGGACCTAAGTTCGCAAAGATCTAAGTTCATCAAAGTAAGGCCTTGCAGGATCTAAGTTCGTTTTCCCTATGATACTCCAGTAGAAAGCGGAAGGTCCTACCGGTTCGTACAGAATAGTTAATGTGGGGCGAGCCACGAAAGTAAGCGAGCTTAGCATACGGGTACCACCAACTCAATCGGTGTGTTGTGCTGTCGTTCTGTTGTGTCCAATTTTAAACATTAATAAACTCGGCCAATCCCTTGATGAAATCTAACCAAACTTTGTACACATGTTGGTTGGCAAAAAGTCTAGAAATTTTCTCAGGTTTAAAACCCACTACTGTTGAAAATCCTTTCGCACTCAGTGCATGTAAATGGCATTGTGATAACAAAAAAAACTATATAACTTATAAGTCTACGGTAAGGCCTACTACATAACTCTGTAACGACGGACAAGACAAGTTAATAAAAAATAAGTTATAATATTAATACATAATACCACTCACAGTAAGGCCTAACAGACAAGAGAAGTTAATAACAACAGAAATTAATAATAGGCCATTTACAATAGGATAGGTGAAATTTGTGACAATACCTAAAAACGATGACAACAGTCAGCCACAGTCAAAAAACAGTTGATCATTATCAAAAATGGCCACCAACAATGTTTATAACAGTAGATCGCAGTCCTAAAAGTAATTCTGTCAAGTTTCAGCTCCTCCGAATATCGCCGGCAAATCGTAGTAAAACAGTCCAAACGTCTGGTGACAACACACAAAATGCCCGAACAACACTCTAAATTATGAATTCAGTATTCTGCATTACAGCAATACTGCTTACCAGTTAGGCCCACAGTATTGTATATACAGTATATATGTAGTTTATGGATTTCTTTCAACACTTGTCCGTCCTTCTGTCTGTTGGTCGATCTGTCGCGTAATGTTTGAAGGCTAATAAACATTCAGGCATTCGATGGTATTAATTACAGTATACGCCAAGGAGGGCTACCCTTACCAGCAACGGCGGTACGCTAAGGTAGCGAACCAGCGAGTTACATTCAGTATAAAAGTAATTGACAGGCAGACTGGTGTTTCGCCTGGAGTATTAAAGTATTTATTTACCTCTGCCTGTATTGCATAATACTGAATTCATGATTTAGAGTGTTGTCAGGACATTTTGTGTTGCGTGTTGTCACCAGACGTTTGACTGTTTTCCTACGACTTGCCGGCGATATACGGAGCTGAAACTTGGTAGAATTAGTTTTAGGACTGCGATCTACTATTATTCACATTGTTTAGGGTCATTTTTGATAATGGTCAACTATTTTTTTTGAATGTGGCTGACTGTTGTCACCGTTTTCAGGTATTGCCACAAATGTCCACCTATCCCTTACAATAAATACATAATATAGTAATGTAGTCAACATAATTAACGTTCTATTGCTGTTTTGTTGCAATCTGTGAAATAGCGCGCAGCTAACTATGTAGCTATCAGTCTGCTTATTTTATAAATCTTTCCATACCTGTGTGTAGCAGTTGTTTTCTCTGTTGTCTCCTAATTGGGTCATATTTAATGAAGTGAATACCTATTAGTCCAACCCGCCGAGTGGCTGATTTCAGCTGGTTTCTGAGTTAGGCGAATTTTTAAGTTTATGATCTAAGCGCTATATAGTTGGCAGCTCGGTGAGCAGCTGTAAGGTAGCCAAGGCCAAGGCGAACAATATTTTTATGATAGTATATGCCTCAAAATCCTGCAAACACAAACATTTATGGACGATGGGAAAATATTCAGGATCAGGTACTAGTATTTACAGGTCCACCTTTCATCCGAGCCGTTAGTGGATGGTTGGTTAGAGCGTCAGACTTCCAACCTGAGGTCGCGAGTTCAATCCCATCTCGCTGCCTGGACGTCATTGCCGACTTTGCAAAGCTGTGCCAAAACGAAAGTTATAACAAACGCGAAATCGCTCAAACGTCCGCGTCTACTAAACGCTGTACAATATCTCAAGAACTAATCACCCTATTCTTATTTTTAGGGTACTTGTACAATGTACATCTCCTAAAAATTGGTCATTGCAGTTCGGATGCCTTGATATAATTAGAAGTATTATTTAATGTTTTTGTCAATATCGCATCACAGTATCAATAAAGGCGCCAAATGTTAACTTGGACCGGACTTAACATTTTCTGCAATATCTCATGAAATATTCGCTCTATGCTTGTTTTGAAGGTGTCTTCACCAACTAAATCGGTCATTGCGGTTCTAATTTAAGCATGATATCATTGCGGTAGGAATACTAGAAGTTGATCATCACAAAAATTGGAAAATGACTCACTTGAGCCAAGGGCGGGAACTATGGTTATGTACCTGAGGGAATAGTTCCTTTCATCCACAATCAGAATTTTGGTACCTAAATTTTTGATGACATCCCATTTGATGACATCTGATGCGCGGACTGAGTTGAAATTCGAAAAAAGTTTTTTTGGATCACCCTATTCAGCTAGTAACGTATACTGTAGGCTAGTCTTAATCATGTATACCGGTATACAGTACACCATGACCCGTAATATAGTGTCATTTTCTGATGACACGGACCCCCCCCCCCCCCCCCCCCCACAATTTTTCTACAAATCTTTATCATATTGCTTGAAATTTGAAACACAACTAGTTCAACTCACTGTGGTTGTTACCATGAAGCCGGAATTTTCGACTCTGCCTTTAAATTTTTTTATAAGCGTTTTAAAAAAGTGTCTTTTGCGAAATCGCACCGTCCGTATCATTGCCATTCTCCACATTAGTCGTATTTTTTTAATATCAACAGAAAGCTTGCGATGCAAGGATTTCAAATATGTAACAATATCTGAATTTCGTTGAGAAACAGCTGAGATATAGGCGTTCAAAGATTGCAAGAATTATTGTTCGCTGCAGGCCATTTATTCTATCTAATAAATACACAAAATTCTAGAACTTAGTGTTATTTTTATTTTATGAGTTGGTTGGCAACATCGGTATGCGTATATACAATATCTATATTGCGTAGGTAATCATACATAAACAAATTGTTCCAGAATATTGTGTATTTATTAGATAGAAAAAAATTCGACTGGGCGGGAGTCAGGGATTTGGACAGGGAGATGTACCCCTCTCCCTAACTCCCCTTTAATTTATACATTCACTGTTACCATAATTTATTGTTATCTTTACTTTATTTCACCTTAAACTATTAATGTTGTTTTGAGTTAATGTTTACATTTTTTACAAAGTAGTTATAAACTCTACACCCGAGAATATACAGTAAACACATGGTTATTTAATTATTCCGATATATTAATACTTTAATTATTATCATATATATACTTTCCTATTCTTGTATTATGTATATCCTTAAATAAACCAGGGTATTATTAATAGAATGATTAAAGATTTATTAGATAGAATAAATGGCCTGCAGCGAACAATAATTCTTGCAATCTTTGAACGCCTATATCTCAGCTGTTTCTCACCGAAATTCAAACATTGTTACATATTTGGAATCATTGGAACGCAAGCTTTTTGATAATATCTATAAAGCGAGGTTAATGTGAATAATGGCGATGATAGGAGATGTGCAATTTTGCAAATAACACTTTTTTAAAACGCTTATAAAATAATTTAAAGGCAGAATCGAAAATTCCGGCTTCATGGTAACAACTACGGTGAGTTGAACTAGTTGTGTTTCAAATTTCAATCAATATGATAAAGATGGGTGACAGACCGAACGTAATCAGGATCGAATGTAACATAGTTTTTACGAATCGAACGAAACCTCAATTATGTTACATTGGATCCTATAACTACAGTAGTGTTTTGATTTCAGGAGTTAACCGATGAAATGCTTCGTATAATTACAGGAAGAAACAGTTTGGTGTTGGTGAGTACAAAACAAAGACCCAAGACCCAACTAAAGTAACCTGCATGATCGTAACATGTGTTAACTTTTGTTTATTGTTTTGGTTGCCCCAACATGTTACATTCGAGCTTAGTAATTTGTAGATCGAATGTAAATAATTGCGGTTACGTTCGATAGGTAATAACTATGTTACATTCGATCGTGATTACGTTCGGTCAAGTATCCGATAAAGATTAGTAGAAAAATTTGGGGGGGGGGGGGGGGGGGGGGTCCGTGTCATCGGAAAATGACACTATATTACGGGTCATGGAGTATATTCATATCAAGAACTACCAGTAGTCCTTGATTCATATATAACACTTTCAGTCTCACATATCCTTTCATATCCACATCACTGTATCATACTACACTACAGCTGTACAGCTTTTATAATCTACACTCCACAGTACGAGTACAGCAGCAACAGTAGGCCCCTACTTACTAATACAGTAATCAGGTAATACAGTAATAGGCCTACAGCTACAATACCCCAGCCTACTGGCCTACTGCTGTACTCTGGTACTGTACGCATACCCCATACGGCTACGGCAGTCCCTTACACCTTAGGTAGGCCTACCTAAGCTACCGGTACTTGACGGTTGACAGGTTGACGCTGACAGTTTTACGGTAATTGCTATAAACTGCGACACTGGCTGACTGGTCTCTGCAGGTAGCTTTACTGCTTTAACTCTCATCTCCTTACTGCCTTACTGTATTCTGGCATCTGGTAGGCTTATATAATAAATTACCGTGTAATACTGTAATATACAGATATATTAGCGATGGAGGACCCAGCTGCCGATTTCCTAGCCCGCGAGCAGGAGCAGTTGGCTGGAATCGACGATTTCGATGGTCTCACCAACGGCTACACGGTAGAGGAAGAGGAAACCCCTCCGGTCCCGGACGCGTACGCCTCGATCCGGACGGCGGACGCGGTGCAGCAGGAGCCGGAAACCATCCGCCGCTGGCGGGAGGAGAACCGCCGTCGACTCGAGGAGAAGGACTCACAGGAAGCGGAGCGGTTGGAGGCCCTCCGGAACGCGGCAACCAGCGACCTGGAGGAGTGGTACAACCGCTACTCCGAGCAGATGAAACACACGAAGGAGCACAACCGGTCGGTGGACGAGGAACAGCGCCTCGCGCGGGTGTCCCCGGAACCGGGGGCCACCGAGTGGCCCAGGGTCGCGGGATTCTGCGACTTCTCCACCAAGGCCGGAGTCGGGAAGTCTCGGGACGTCTCCCGTATGAAGACGTTGTTGCTGAGTCTCAAGGCGAACCCCGATAAGCGTTAGAACTCGTTCCCATCCCAGCCCCCGACTCTATGTAGTTTGTGTGTTGCCGTGGTGCAAATAATATTTAAGGTAGTTTTCTGTTGATATTGTCTCCTTGTTACTTCGTGTTTTACATTAGATGGATTAACTCTAGTTATTTACATTAAATAAACTCGCTCGCCGCTCCCGTTCCTTTACGATTAATTAATAGAATTTAAGGGATTATTTTATTTCGGTCTTCTAAATAAATAAAATCCTTTATTGTTAATAACAAATTAATAAAAGCTAATAAATGTTTTTATTAATTTACTATTGGCTTTGATTTATTTCTTGGGAATTATTATTAGAGTAAAATAAAGTGATTTATTTACTTACTTTTGTGTAAAGTAACTCTTTATAATGTGCCGATTTGAGTTGTTTGATACTCGAACTATTTTGTAGTGAATGACTCGAGGAAGAACAGAACGACGTAATAACTATATACATACTTGTGTGTAAAGTAGCACTTTACAGTGTGATGATCCGTGTGGCTTTGCTACACGAACGAACGTTAGTGAGTGAGTGAAAATAAAGCCACAAGGATCAGAACACTGTAAAGTACTTTGTAACAAGTATGTATGTAGTTTTATTCCAAAATTGTAACATTACGAAATGATTGTACATTACATTATAAGTGATAGAAACTGCACAAATTATATTAGTTGCTGAATAAATAAATGTAAAACTGACATAAATTATGTTATAAATAAGTTAGCTTATATTTATGGTGACGTTTGGAGCCATGTTAATATTTTATAGCTACTGGTTATTAATATCTACCGCCTACCGGTAGGTATTGCAGTAGGCCTATCTGGCTGTCAAGCAAATTTCCACCTATTGTTTACGTGGTATCCAATGACGGCGTTAAGTAATGTCCCCTTAGTGGACATTACTTAACGCAGTCATGGTTACCACGTAAACAATAACACCAAATACAATACTAAATGTACGCAGGCCATTACAATGCTGTAATGTCCTCTAAAGTTGTAAAGTGCTAAATAACAACTCGCTGTTAATACTAACGACGTTGAGTAATGTTTCAATTTTGAATAAAGTACTTTACAACAAGTTTTATTCCAAAATTATAATATTACGAAATACGATTTGATTACATTTTTATATATAAAAACATCGATAAAAGCTTTATTGATAAAGAAAGTTTAATAGTTTTGTTAAATTCGGCAACTTTTAGAAAATATTTTGATCAAGTAACTCAACGCAACAGGGTAGATAAAGTTTACAATCAACCCCAGTAGAATAAAGGATTAATATATAAACCAAATGAGTTCCTTTATCCAAAAATAAGGATTAATATATAAACCAAATGAGTTTACTTTATCCCACAATAAGGATTAATATATAAACTAAATGAGTTTACTTTATCCAACAATAAGGATTAATATATAAACCAAATGAGTTTACTTTATCCCACAATAAGGATTAATATATAAACCAAATGAGTTTACTTTATCCCACAATAAGGATTAATATATAAACCAAATGAGTTTACTTTATCCCACAATAAGGATTAATATATAAACCAAATGAGTTTACTTTATCCCACAATAAGGATTAATATATAAACCAAATGAGTTTACTATATCCCACAATAAGGATTAATATATAAACCAAATGAGTTTACTTTATCCCACAATAAGGATTAATATATAAACCAAATGAGTTCCTTTATCCCACAATAAGGATTAATATATAAACCAAATGAGTTTACTTTATCCCACAATAAGGATTAATATATAAACCAAATGAGTTCCTTTATCCCACAATAAGGATTAATATATAAACCAAATTAGTTTACTTTATCCCACAATAAGGATTAATATATAAACCAAATAAGTTTTCTTTATCCAACAATAAGGATTAATATATAAACCAAATTAGTTTACTTTATCCCACAATAAGGATTAATATATAAACCAAATGAGTTTACTTTATCCCACAATAAGGATTAATATATAAACCAAATGAGTTTACTTTATCCCACAATAAGGATTAATATATAAACCAAATGAGTTTACTTTATCCCACAATAAGGATTAATATATAAACCAAATAAGTTTTCTTTATCCAACAATAAGGATTAATATATAAACCAAATGAGTTCCTTTATCCAACAATAAGGATTAATATATAAACCAAATGAGTTCCTTTATCCCACAATAAGGATTAATATATAAACCAAATGAGTTTACTTTATCCCACAATAAGGATTAATATATAAACCAAATAAGTTTTCTTTATCCAACAATAAGGATTAATATATAAACCAAATGAGTTCCTTTATCCAACAATAAGGATTAATATATAAACCAAATGAGTTCCTTTATCCCACAATAAGGATTAATATATAAACCAAATGAGTTTACTTTATCCCACAATAAGGATTAATATATAAACCAAATGAGTTCCTTTATCCCACAATAAGGATTAATATATAAACCAAATGAGTTTACTTTATCCCACAATAAGGATTAATATATAAACCAAATGAGTTTACTTTATCCCACAATAAGGATTAATATATAAACCAAATGAGTTCCTTTATCCCACAATAAGGATTAATATATAAACCAAATGAGTTCCTTTATCCAACAATAAGGATTAATATATAAACCAAATGAGTTTACTTTATCCCACAATAAGGATTAATATATAAACCAAATGAGTTCCTTTATCCCACAATAAGGATTAATATATAAACCAAATGAGTTTACTTTATCCCACAATAAGGATTAATATATAAACCAAATAAGTTTTCTTTATCCAACAATAAGGATTAATATATAAACCAAATGAGTTCCTTTATCCCACAATAAGGATTAATATATAAACCAAATGAGTTCCTTTATCCCACAATAAGGATTAATATATAAACCAAATGAGTTTACTTTATCCCACAATAAGGATTAATATATAAACCAAATGAGTTTACTTTATCCCACAATAAGGATTAATATATAAACCAAATGAGTTCCTTTATCCAACAATAAGGATTAATATATAAACCAAATGAGTTCCTTTATCCAACAATAAGGATTAATATATAAACCAAATGAGTTTACTTTATCCCACAATAAGGATTAATATATAAACCAAATGAGTTTACTTTATCCCACAATAAGGATTAATATATAAACCAAATGAGTTTACTTTACCCCACAATAAGGATTAATATATAAACCAAATGAGTTCCTTTATCCAACAATAAGGATTAATATATAAACCAAATGAGTTTACTTTATCCAACAATAAGGATTAATATATAAACCAAATGAGTTTACTTTATCCCACAATAAGGATTAATATATAAACCAAATGAGTTTACTTTATCCAACAATAAGGATTAATATATAAACCAAATGAGTTCCTTTATCCCACAATAAGGATTAATATATAAACCAAATGAGTTCATTTATCCCACAATAAGGATTAATATATAAACCAAATGAGTTCCTTTATCCAACAATAAGGATTAATATATAAACCAAATGAGTTCCTTTATCCCACAATAAGGATTAATATATAAACCAAATGAGTTTACTTTATCCAACAATAAGGATTAATATATAAACCAAATGAGTTTACTTTATCCCACAATAAGGATTAATATATAAACCAAATGAGTTTACTTTATCCCACAATAAGGATTAATATATAAACCAAATGAGTTTACTTTATCCCACAATAAGGATTAATATATAAACCAAATGAGTTCCTTTATCCAACAATAAGGATTAATATATAAACCAAATGAGTTTACTTTATCCCACAATAAGGATTAATATATAAACCAAATGAGTTTACTTTATCCCACAATAAGGATTAATATATAAACCAAATGAGTTCCTTTATCCCACAATAAGGATTAATATATAAACCAAATGAGTTCCTTTATCCCACAATAAGGATTAATATATAAACCAAATGAGTTCATTTATCCCACAATAAGGATTAATATATAAACCAAATGAGTTCCTTTATCCAACAATAAGGATTAATATATAAACCAAATGAGTTCCTTTATCCCACAATAAGGATTAATATATAAACCAAATGAGTTCATTTATCCCACAATAAGGATTAATATATAAACCAAATGAGTTTACTTTATCCAACAATAAGGATTAATATATAAACCAAATGAGTTCCTTTATCCCACAATAAGGATTAATATATAAACCAAATGAGTTTACTTTATCCAACAATAAGGATTAATATATAAACCAAATGAGTTTACTTTATCCCACAATAAGGATTAATATATAAACCAAATGAGTTTACTTTATCCCACAATAAGGATTAATATATAAACCAAATGAGTTTACTTTATCCCACAATAAGGATTAATATATAAACCAAATGAGTTTACTTTATCCAACAATAAGGATTAATATATAAACCAAATGAGTTTACTTTATCCCACAATAAGGATTAATATATAAACCAAATGAGTTCCTTTATCCAACAATAAGGATTAATATATAAACCAAATGAGTTTACTTTATCCCACAATAAGGATTAATATATAAACCAAATGAGTTTACTTTATCCCACAATAAGGATTAATATATAAACCAAATGAGTTTACTTTATCCCTCAATAAGGATTAATATATAAACCAAATGAGTTTACTTTATCCCACAATAAGGATTAATATATAAACCAAATAAGTTTTCTTTATCCAACAATAAGGATTAATATATAAACCAAATGAGTTCCTTTATCCCACAATAAGGATTAATATATAAACCAAATGAGTTCCTTTATCCCACAATAAGGATTAATATATAAACCAAATGAGTTTACTTTATCCCACAATAAGGATTAATATATAAACCAAATTAGTTTACTTTATCCCACAATAAGGATTAATATATAAACCAAATGAGTTCCTTTATCCCACAATAAGGATTAATATATAAACCAAATGAGTTTACTTTATCCCACAATAAGGATTAATATATAAACCAAATGAGTTCCTTTATCCCACAATACGGATTAATATATAAACCAAATGAGTTTACTTTATCCCACAATAAGGATTAATATATAAACTAAATGAGTTTACTTTATCCAACAATAAGGATTAATATATAAACCAAATGAGTTTACTTTATCCCACAATAAGGATTAATATATAAACCAAATGAGTTTACTTTATCCCACAATAAGGATTAATATATAAACCAAATGAGTTTACTTTACCCCACAATAAGGATTAATATATAAACCAAATGAGTTTACTTTATCCCACAATAAGGATTAATATATAAACCAAATGAGTTCCTTTATCCCACAATAAGGATTAATATATAAACCAAATGAGTTCCTTTATCCAACAATAAGGATTAATATATAAACCAAATGAGTTTACTATATCCCACAATAAGGATTAATATATAAACCAATTGAGTTTACTTTATCCCACAATAAGGATTAATATATAAACCAAATGAGTTTACTTTATCCAACAATAAGGATTAATATATAAACCAAATGAGTTCCTTTATCCAACAATAAGGATTAATATATAAACCAAATGAGTTTACTTTATCCCACAATAAGGATTAATATATAAACCAAATGAGTTTACTTTATCCCACAATAAGGATTAATATATAAACCAAATGAGTTTACTTTACCCCACAATAAGGATTAATATATAAACCAAATGAGTTCCTTTATCCAACAATAAGGATTAATATATAAACCAAATGAGTTTACTTTATCCAACAATAAGGATTAATATATAAACCAAATGAGTTTACTTTATCCCACAATAAGGATTAATATATAAACCAAATGAGTTTACTTTATCCAACAATAAGGATTAATATATAAACCAAATGAGTTCCTTTATCCCACAATAAGGATTAATATATAAACCAAATGAGTTCCTTTATCCCACAATAAGGATTAATATATAAACCAAATGAGTTCCTTTATCCCACAATAAGGATTAATATATAAACCAAATGAGTTTACTTTATCCCACAATAAGGATTAATATATAAACCAAATGAGTTCCTTTATCCAACAATAAGGATTAATATATAAACCAAATGGGTTTACTTTATCCCACAATAAGGATTAATATATAAACCAAATGAGTTCATTTATCCCACAATAAGGATTAATATATAAACCAAATGAGTTCCTTTATCCAACAATAAGGATTAATATATAAACCAAATGAGTTTACTTTATCCCACAATAAGGATTAATATATAAACCAAATGAGTTTACTTTATCCCATAATAAGGATTAATATATAAACCAAATGAGTTTACTTTATCCCACAATAAGGATTAATATATAAACCAAATGAGTTCCTTTATCCCACAATAAGGATTAATATATAAACCAAATGAGTTTACTTTATCCCACAATAAGGATTAATATATAAACCAAATGAGTTTACTTTATCCCACAATAAGGATTAATATATAAACCAAATGAGTTTACTTTATCCAACAATAAGGATTAATATATAAACCAAATGAGTTTACTTTATCCCACAATAAGGATTAATATATAAACCAAATGAGTTTACTTTATCCCACAATAAGGATTAATATATAAACCAAATGAGTTTACTTTATCCCACAATAAGGATTAATATATAAACCAAATGAGTTTACTTTATCCAACAATAAGGATTAATATATAAACCAAATGAGTTTACTTTATCCCACAATAAGGATTAATATATAAACCAAATGAGTTTACTTTATCCCACAATAAGGATTAATATATAAACCAAATGAGTTTACTTTATCCCACAATAAGGATTAATATATAAACCAAATGAGTTTACTTTATCCCACAATAAGGATTAATATATAAACCAAATGAGTTTACTTTATCCCATAATAAGGATTAATATATAAACCAAATGAGTTTACTTTATCCCACAATAAGGATTAATATATAAACCAAATGAGTTCCTTTATCCCACAATAAGGATTAATATATAAACCAAATGAGTTTACTTTATCCCACAATAAGGATTAATATATAAACCAAATGAGTTTACTTTATCCCACAATAAGGATTAATATATAAACCAAATGAGTTTACTTTATCCAACAATAAGGATTAATATATAAACCAAATGAGTTTACTTTATCCCACAATAAGGATTAATATATAAACCAAATGAGTTCCTTTATCCAACAATAAGGATTAATATATAAACCAAATGAGTTCCTTTATCCCACAATAAGGATTAATATATAAACCAAATGAGTTCCTTTATCCAACAATAAGGATTAATATATAAACCAAATGAGTTTACTTTATCCCACAATAAGGATTAATATATAAACCAAATGAGTTTACTTTATCCCACAATAAGGATTAATATATAAACCAAATGAGTTCCTTTATCCCACAATAAGGATTAATATATAAACCAAATGAGTTCCTTTATCCCACAATAAGGATTAATATATAAACCAAATGAGTTCATTTATCCCACAATAAGGATTAATATATAAACCAAATGAGTTCCTTTATCCAACAATAAGGATTAATATATAAACCAAATGAGTTCCTTTATCCCACAATAAGGATTAATATATAAACCAAATGAGTTCATTTATCCCACAATAAGGATTAATATATAAACCAAATGAGTTTACTTTATCCAACAATAAGGATTAATATATAAACCAAATGAGTTCCTTTATCCCACAATAAGGATTAATATATAAACCAAATGAGTTTACTTTATCCAACAATAAGGATTAATATATAAACCAAATGAGTTTACTTTATCCCACAATAAGGATTAATATATAAACCAAATGAGTTTACTTTATCCCACAATAAGGATTAATATATAAACCAAATGAGTTTACTTTATCCCACAATAAGGATTAATATATAAACCAAATGAGTTCCTTTATCCAACAATAAGGATTAATATATAAACCAAATGAGTTTACTTTATCCCACAATAAGGATTAATATATAAACCAAATGAGTTTACTTTATCCCACAATAAGGATTAATATATAAACCAAATGAGTTTACTTTATCCCTCAATAAGGATTAATATATAAACCAAATGAGTTTACTTTATCCCACAATAAGGATTAATATATAAACCAAATAAGTTTTCTTTATCCAACAATAAGGATTAATATATAAACCAAATGAGTTCCTTTATCCCACAATAAGGATTAATATATAAACCAAATGAGTTCCTTTATCCCACAATAAGGATTAATATATAAACCAAATGAGTTTACTTTATCCCACAATAAGGATTAATATATAAACCAAATTAGTTTACTTTATCCCACAATAAGGATTAATATATAAACCAAATGAGTTCCTTTATCCCACAATAAGGATTAATATATAAACCAAATGTGTTTACTTTATCCCACAATAAGGATTAATATATAAACCAAATGAGTTCCTTTATCCCACAATACGGATTAATATATAAACCAAATGAGTTTACTTTATCCCACAATAAGGATTAATATATAAACTAAATGAGTTTACTTTATCCAACAATAAGGATTAATATATAAACCAAATGAGTTTACTTTATCCCACAATAAGGATTAATATATAAACCAAATGAGTTTACTTTATCCCACAATAAGGATTAATATATAAACCAAATGAGTTTACTTTACCCCACAATAAGGATTAATATATAAACCAAATGAGTTTACTTTATCCCACAATAAGGATTAATATATAAACCAAATGAGTTCCTTTATCCCACAATAAGGATTAATATATAAACCAAATGAGTTCCTTTATCCAACAATAAGGATTAATATATAAACCAAATGAGTTTACTATATCCCACAATAAGGATTAATATATAAACCAATTGAGTTTACTTTATCCCACAATAAGGATTAATATATAAACCAAATGAGTTTACTTTATCCAACAATAAGGATTAATATATAAACCAAATGAGTTCCTTTATCCAACAATAAGGATTAATATATAAACCAAATGAGTTTACTTTATCCCACAATAAGGATTAATATATAAACCAAATGAGTTTACTTTATCCCACAATAAGGATTAATATATAAACCAAATGAGTTTACTTTACCCCACAATAAGGATTAATATATAAACCAAATGAGTTCCTTTATCCAACAATAAGGATTAATATATAAACCAAATGAGTTTACTTTATCCAACAATAAGGATTAATATATAAACCAAATGAGTTTACTTTATCCCACAATAAGGATTAATATATAAACCAAATGAGTTTACTTTATCCAACAATAAGGATTAATATATAAACCAAATGAGTTCCTTTATCCCACAATAAGGATTAATATATAAACCAAATGAGTTCCTTTATCCCACAATAAGGATTAATATATAAACCAAATGAGTTCCTTTATCCCACAATAAGGATTAATATATAAACCAAATGAGTTTACTTTATCCCACAATAAGGATTAATATATAAACCAAATGAGTTCCTTTATCCAACAATAAGGATTAATATATAAACCAAATGGGTTTACTTTATCCCACAATAAGGATTAATATATAAACCAAATGAGTTCATTTATCCCACAATAAGGATTAATATATAAACCAAATGAGTTCCTTTATCCAACAATAAGGATTAATATATAAACCAAATGAGTTTACTTTATCCCACAATAAGGATTAATATATAAACCAAATGAGTTTACTTTATCCCATAATAAGGATTAATATATAAACCAAATGAGTTTACTTTATCCCACAATAAGGATTAATATATAAACCAAATGAGTTCCTTTATCCCACAATAAGGATTAATATATAAACCAAATGAGTTTACTTTATCCCACAATAAGGATTAATATATAAACCAAATGAGTTTACTTTATCCCACAATAAGGATTAATATATAAACCAAATGAGTTTACTTTATCCAACAATAAGGATTAATATATAAACCAAATGAGTTTACTTTATCCCACAATAAGGATTAATATATAAACCAAATGAGTTTACTTTATCCCACAATAAGGATTAATATATAAACCAAATGAGTTTACTTTATCCCACAATAAGGATTAATATATAAACCAAATGAGTTTACTTTATCCAACAATAAGGATTAATATATAAACCAAATGAGTTTACTTTATCCCACAATAAGGATTAATATATAAACCAAATGAGTTTACTTTATCCCACAATAAGGATTAATATATAAACCAAATGAGTTTACTTTATCCCACAATAAGGATTAATATATAAACCAAATGAGTTTACTTTATCCCACAATAAGGATTAATATATAAACCAAATGAGTTTACTTTATCCCACAATAAGGATTAATATATAAACCAAATGAGTTTACTTTATCCCACAATAAGGATTAATATATAAACCAAATGAGTTTACTTTATCCCACAATAAGGATTAATATATAAACCAAATGAGTTCCTTTATCCAACAATAAGGATTAATATATAAACCAAATGAGTTTACTTTATCCCACAATAAGGATTAATATATAAACCAAATGAGTTTACTTTATCCCACAATAAGGATTAATATATAAACCAAATGAGTTTACTTTATCCCTCAATAAGGATTAATATATAAACCAAATGAGTTTACTTTATCCCACAATAAGGATTAATATATAAACCAAATAAGTTTTCTTTATCCAACAATAAGGATTAATATATAAACCAAATGAGTTCCTTTATCCCACAATAAGGATTAATATATAAACCAAATGAGTTCCTTTATCCCACAATAAGGATTAATATATAAACCAAATGAGTTTACTTTATCCCACAATAAGGATTAATATATAAACCAAATTAGTTTACTTTATCCCACAATAAGGATTAATATATAAACCAAATGAGTTCCTTTATCCCACAATAAGGATTAATATATAAACCAAATGTGTTTACTTTATCCCACAATAAGGATTAATATATAAACCAAATGAGTTCCTTTATCCCACAATACGGATTAATATATAAACCAAATGAGTTTACTTTATCCCACAATAAGGATTAATATATAAACTAAATGAGTTTACTTTATCCAACAATAAGGATTAATATATAAACCAAATGAGTTTACTTTATCCCACAATAAGGATTAATATATAAACCAAATGAGTTTACTTTATCCCACAATAAGGATTAATATATAAACCAAATGAGTTTACTTTACCCCACAATAAGGATTAATATATAAACCAAATGAGTTTACTTTATCCCACAATAAGGATTAATATATAAACCAAATGAGTTCCTTTATCCCACAATAAGGATTAATATATAAACCAAATGAGTTCCTTTATCCAACAATAAGGATTAATATATAAACCAAATGAGTTCCTTTATCCAACAATAAGGATTAATATATAAACCAAATGAGTTTACTTTATCCCACAATAAGGATTAATATATAAACCAAATGAGTTTACTTTATCCCACAATAAGGATTAATATATAAACCAAATGAGTTCCTTTATCCCACAATAAGGATTAATATATAAACCAAATGAGTTCCTTTATCCCACAATAAGGATTAATATATAAACCAAATGAGTTCATTTATCCCACAATAAGGATTAATATATAAACCAAATGAGTTCCTTTATCCAACAATAAGGATTAATATATAAACCAAATGAGTTCCTTTATCCCACAATAAGGATTAATATATAAACCAAATGAGTTCACTTTATCCCACAATAAGGATTAATATATAAACCAAATGAGTTTACTTTATCCAACAATAAGGATTAATATATAAACCAAATGAGTTCCTTTATCCCACAATAAGGATTAATATATAAACCAAATGAGTTTACTTTATCCAACAATAAGGATTAATATATAAACCAAATGAGTTTACTTTATCCCACAATAAGGATTAATATATAAACCAAATGAGTTTACTTTATCCCACAATAAGGATTAATATATAAACCAAATGAGTTTACTTTATCCCACAATAAGGATTAATATATAAACCAAATGAGTTCCTTTATCCAACAATAAGGATTAATATATAAACCAAATGAGTTTACTTTATCCCACAATAAGGATTAATATATAAACCAAATGAGTTTACTTTATCCCACAATAAGGATTAATATATAAACCAAATGAGTTTACTTTATCCCTCAATAAGGATTAATATATAAACCAAATGAGTTTACTTTATCCCACAATAAGGATTAATATATAAACCAAATAAGTTTTCTTTATCCAACAATAAGGATTAATATATAAACCAAATGAGTTCCTTTATCCCACAATAAGGATTAATATATAAACCAAATGAGTTCCTTTATCCCACAATAAGGATTAATATATAAACCAAATGAGTTTACTTTATCCCACAATAAGGATTAATATATAAACCAAATTAGTTTACTTTATCCCACAATAAGGATTAATATATAAACCAAATGAGTTCCTTTATCCCACAATAAGGATTAATATATAAACCAAATGTGTTTACTTTATCCCACAATAAGGATTAATATATAAACCAAATGAGTTCCTTTATCCCACAATAAGGATTAATATATAAACCAAATGAGTTTACTTTATCCCACAATAAGGATTAATATATAAACTAAATGAGTTTACTTTATCCAACAATAAGGATTAATATATAAACCAAATGAGTTTACTTTATCCCACAATAAGGATTAATATATAAACCAAATGAGTTTACTTTATCCCACAATAAGGATTAATATATAAACCAAATGAGTTTACTTTACCCCACAATAAGGATTAATATATAAACCAAATGAGTTTACTTTATCCCACAATAAGGATTAATATATAAACCAAATGAGTTCCTTTATCCCACAATAAGGATTAATATATAAACCAAATGAGTTCCTTTATCCAACAATAAGGATTAATATATAAACCAAATGAGTTTACTATATCCCACAATAAGGATTAATATATAAACCAATTGAGTTTACTTTATCCCACAATAAGGATTAATATATAAACCAAATGAGTTTACTTTATCCAACAATAAGGATTAATATATAAACCAAATGAGTTCCTTTATCCAACAATAAGGATTAATATATAAACCAAATGAGTTTACTTTATCCCACAATAAGGATTAATATATAAACCAAATGAGTTTACTTTATCCCACAATAAGGATTAATATATAAACCAAATGAGTTTACTTTACCCCACAATAAGGATTAATATATAAACCAAATGAGTTCCTTTATCCAACAATAAGGATTAATATATAAACCAAATGAGTTTACTTTATCCAACAATAAGGATTAATATATAAACCAAATGAGTTTACTTTATCCCACAATAAGGATTAATATATAAACCAAATGAGTTTACTTTATCCAACAATAAGGATTAATATATAAACCAAATGAGTTCCTTTATCCCACAATAAGGATTAATATATAAACCAAATGAGTTCCTTTATCCCACAATAAGGATTAATATATAAACCAAATGAGTTCCTTTATCCCACAATAAGGATTAATATATAAACCAAATGAGTTTACTTTATCCCACAATAAGGATTAATATATAAACCAAATGAGTTCCTTTATCCAACAATAAGGATTAATATATAAACCAAATGGGTTTACTTTATCCCACAATAAGGATTAATATATAAACCAAATGAGTTCATTTATCCCACAATAAGGATTAATATATAAACCAAATGAGTTCCTTTATCCAACAATAAGGATTAATATATAAACCAAATGAGTTTACTTTATCCCACAATAAGGATTAATATATAAACCAAATGAGTTTACTTTATCCCATAATAAGGATTAATATATAAACCAAATGAGTTTACTTTATCCCACAATAAGGATTAATATATAAACCAAATGAGTTCCTTTATCCCACAATAAGGATTAATATATAAACCAAATGAGTTTACTTTATCCCACAATAAGGATTAATATATAAACCAAATGAGTTTACTTTATCCCACAATAAGGATTAATATATAAACCAAATGAGTTTACTTTATCCAACAATAAGGATTAATATATAAACCAAATGAGTTTACTTTATCCCACAATAAGGATTAATATATAAACCAAATGAGTTTACTTTATCCCACAATAAGGATTAATATATAAACCAAATGAGTTTACTTTATCCCACAATAAGGATTAATATATAAACCAAATGAGTTTACTTTATCCAACAATAAGGATTAATATATAAACCAAATGAGTTTACTTTATCCCACAATAAGGATTAATATATAAACCAAATGAGTTTACTTTATCCCACAATAAGGATTAATATATAAACCAAATGAGTTTACTTTATCCCACAATAAGGATTAATATATAGACCAAATGAGTTTACTTTATCCCACAATAAGGATTAATATATAAACCAAATGAGTTTACTTTATCCCACAATAAGGATTAATATATAAACCAAATGAGTTTACTTTATCCCACAATAAGGATTAATATATAAACCAAATGAGTTTACTTTATCCCACAATAAGGATTAATATATAAACCAAATGAGTTCCTTTATCCAACAATAAGGATTAATATATAAACCAAATGAGTTTACTTTATCCCACAATAAGGATTAATATATAAACCAAATGAGTTTACTTTATCCCACAATAAGGATTAATATATAAACCAAATGAGTTTACTTTATCCCTCAATAAGGATTAATATATAAACCAAATGAGTTTACTTTATCCCACAATAAGGATTAATATATAAACCAAATAAGTTTTCTTTATCCAACAATAAGGATTAATATATAAACCAAATGAGTTCCTTTATCCCACAATAAGGATTAATATATAAACCAAATGAGTTCCTTTATCCCACAATAAGGATTAATATATAAACCAAATGAGTTTACTTTATCCCACAATAAGGATTAATATATAAACCAAATTAGTTTACTTTATCCCACAATAAGGATTAATATATAAACCAAATGAGTTCCTTTATCCCACAATAAGGATTAATATATAAACCAAATGTGTTTACTTTATCCCACAATAAGGATTAATATATAAACCAAATGAGTTCCTTTATCCCACAATACGGATTAATATATAAACCAAATGAGTTTACTTTATCCCACAATAAGGATTAATATATAAACTAAATGAGTTTACTTTATCCAACAATAAGGATTAATATATAAACCAAATGAGTTTACTTTATCCCACAATAAGGATTAATATATAAACCAAATGAGTTTACTTTATCCCACAATAAGGATTAATATATAAACCAAATGAGTTTACTTTACCCCACAATAAGGATTAATATATAAACCAAATGAGTTTACTTTATCCCACAATAAGGATTAATATATAAACCAAATGAGTTCCTTTATCCCACAATAAGGATTAATATATAAACCAAATGAGTTCCTTTATCCAACAATAAGGATTAATATATAAACCAAATGAGTTTACTATATCCCACAATAAGGATTAATATATAAACCAATTGAGTTTACTTTATCCCACAATAAGGATTAATATATAAACCAAATGAGTTTACTTTATCCAACAATAAGGATTAATATATAAACCAAATGAGTTCCTTTATCCAACAATAAGGATTAATATATAAACCAAATGAGTTTACTTTATCCCACAATAAGGATTAATATATAAACCAAATGAGTTTACTTTATCCCACAATAAGGATTAATATATAAACCAAATGAGTTTACTTTACCCCACAATAAGGATTAATATATAAACCAAATGAGTTCCTTTATCCAACAATAAGGATTAATATATAAACCAAATGAGTTTACTTTATCCAACAATAAGGATTAATATATAAACCAAATGAGTTTACTTTATCCCACAATAAGGATTAATATATAAACCAAATGAGTTTACTTTATCCAACAATAAGGATTAATATATAAACCAAATGAGTTCCTTTATCCCACAATAAGGATTAATATATAAACCAAATGAGTTCCTTTATCCCACAATAAGGATTAATATATAAACCAAATGAGTTCCTTTATCCCACAATAAGGATTAATATATAAACCAAATGAGTTTACTTTATCCCACAATAAGGATTAATATATAAACCAAATGAGTTCCTTTATCCAACAATAAGGATTAATATATAAACCAAATGGGTTTACTTTATCCCACAATAAGGATTAATATATAAACCAAATGAGTTCATTTATCCCACAATAAGGATTAATATATAAACCAAATGAGTTCCTTTATCCAACAATAAGGATTAATATATAAACCAAATGAGTTTACTTTATCCCACAATAAGGATTAATATATAAACCAAATGAGTTTACTTTATCCCATAATAAGGATTAATATATAAACCAAATGAGTTTACTTTATCCCACAATAAGGATTAATATATAAACCAAATGAGTTCCTTTATCCCACAATAAGGATTAATATATAAACCAAATGAGTTTACTTTATCCCACAATAAGGATTAATATATAAACCAAATGAGTTTACTTTATCCCACAATAAGGATTAATATATAAACCAAATGAGTTTACTTTATCCAACAATAAGGATTAATATATAAACCAAATGAGTTTACTTTATCCCACAATAAGGATTAATATATAAACCAAATGAGTTTACTTTATCCCACAATAAGGATTAATATATAAACCAAATGAGTTTACTTTATCCCACAATAAGGATTAATATATAAACCAAATGAGTTTACTTTATCCAACAATAAGGATTAATATATAAACCAAATGAGTTTACTTTATCCCACAATAAGGATTAATATATAAACCAAATGAGTTTACTTTATCCCACAATAAGGATTAATATATAAACCAAATGAGTTTACTTTATCCCACAATAAGGATTAATATATAAACCAAATGAGTTTACTTTATCCCACAATAAGGATTAATATATAAACCAAATGAGTTTACTTTATCCCATAATAAGGATTAATATATAAACCAAATGAGTTTACTTTATCCCACAATAAGGATTAATATATAAACCAAATGAGTTCCTTTATCCCACAATAAGGATTAATATATAAACCAAATGAGTTTACTTTATCCCACAATAAGGATTAATATATAAACCAAATGAGTTTACTTTATCCCACAATAAGGATTAATATATAAACCAAATGAGTTTACTTTATCCAACAATAAGGATTAATATATAAACCAAATGAGTTTACTTTATCCCACAATAAGGATTAATATATAAACCAAATGAGTTCCTTTATCCCACAATAAGGATTAATATATAAACCAAATGAGTTCCTTTATCCCACAATAAGGATTAATATATAAACCAGATGAGTTTACTTTATCCCACAATAAGGATTAATATATAAACCAAATGAGTTTACTTTATCCCACAATAAGGATTAATATATAAACCAAATGAGTTCCTTTATCCCACAATAAGGATTAATATATAAACCAAATGAGTTTACTTTATCCCACAATAAGGATTAATATATAAACCAAATGAGTTTACTTTATCCCACAATAAGGATTAATATATAAACCAAATGAGTTTACTTTATCCCACAATAAGGATTAATATATAAACCAAATTAGTTTACTTTA
>JAUCBJ010003791.1:0-19212 GCA_032718475.1 Nemertoderma westbladi
CCCCGCACTGTCTCCCCAGCACCCCCCTCCCCCCCCGCACTGTCTCACCCCCCCCCCCCCCTGTCTCCCCAGCACCACCCCCCCCCCCTGTCTCCCCAGCACCCGAACTCCCTACCCGGGTCTCAACAACACTGAACCCGAACTGTTCACCCCGGAACTCACTTTAAAGTTACCAGTACGAAATCTATGTTGACCTCATCGTCCTACATCCTCTAGCTCATATCATCGATATGGTTAAATTGATTTACAGTTTTTTTACTACTTTGATATTTTTTAGAATATTATCTGTTTAACACTGTTATTTTTTTTCTTTAATGATTATCTATGCTCTTTTCGAGTTATAAAGCAAATATTATAATTCAAATATGAAAATATTTTAATTTCTTTGGCTAAAAGCTGCAATATGGGATGGCCACGACACGAGTGATAATAAGGTTTAAATTACAGATAAATAAAAAAAATATACACATTTCTTTGCGTCGACGTGGTTATTTTTATTGTACTATCAACATTCGACCAACGCCAGTGGTAAACCGACCCAAATATCAGCAGTAATACAATTGTCTCTGATATTGACTCTCGTGTATTAATTGTTCTGGTTAGAATAACTTTTCACTGTAACCTGTTGATTTTCTCCTAAATTGATAATTATCATAATTAATTATCTGAGATGAGATTTGTCTCAATGTTACTATACCCTTTCCGCCACACACACACCAGCGGTCTCCACTCAACTTAGTTGGAGTTAATTATTCCTTTTTACAAAGAAGAGTGTTAGCGTTATCGCTTATATTAATTCTACTAATATGAAGGCCAATATAATAAAATAAATGATATTGTTGTCGAGTATTGAACTATAATTCACGTGGGTTCCGCACTGTAAGAGTCCAGTGCGCCGACCAGATTGCGTTGCTGGCGCTCCATACAGTCGACAGGGGATCGAAGGAACCCCTCGAGCGCGCCACACAACCGCGCCACCTCCGCCACAACGCCGTCGGAGTGGCGCAACGAGCGTAGCGTATCCGCGACTACCAGCCGCCCGTCGATAGCGCCCCCTAGCAACGCCAACCTGCAGTACCGATCAGTCACCGAGAATATATCCGCTAAACTCCAACTCTCGCTGATAAAGTAGATATTAAACCCGACCATTAGGAACTCTAGGTTCGATAATCGTGTTCCTCGTACCGCCAATACCGCCCCTCTGTTAGTAAAGTGTAACGCCTCTATCGGAAGCTTGCGACATCGTTTCTTTATCGCTAGCCACTCGCTCAGAGATATTCCGTTGTTCTGAAATACGCAAATAACCTTGGCGTCTAGGAGTTTGCTCGCTACGCTCGCTTGGTAATTATCCCACGGATGAGGGTTCGCCTCGTAATCTCGTAGTTCGCTAAGTTTATCGGCGTAGATGCGAGGAGCGCGACATGTTTCCGCTAGATGGCGTCTCATTCGCGGCGGCTGCCAGCGCTCGGTCAGGTAGTAGACCTTGACGCGTTGCCGGTGTTTCTTGGAGGGGTTCCGGTTGGACCAGAATGCCGAGGTGCGGATGGCGGGTTGCGTAGTGGGGCCTTCGATAGGAAGCCCACGTCCCGGTAATGTAGTCATGATGCTACGCAATAGATTCGACATCATTATAACAGCTTACTGCTTTACAGCTTTATGTTACACGCACCGGTCTGCCGGTATCATCTGCAGATCTGTTCAGTCCTGTACCGGTAATGCTGTATTGGGATAGTTAGATTAGAATGTACCTACCGGTCCTAGCAGTACTACCAGTACCGCCTACCGCTACCGGTAATCGCTACTTTCAACCGTAATCTATTACAGTATTATCTAAGGCCTACTGTTTACTATTGATCCAACAATTTATTGAAAACAAATTTGTCGTTCTGAAATTTCATACTTTTTAAATTAAAATACAACCAATTTTTTACGTGAAACATAACGTAAGATACGAAATGAAGTTGCAAGTGCAAAAACTAGGCCTATATTGCAACTATATTGCTTAATTAATTATTTGTCTATTATTATAAATTAAAACAAAGTGACAAGTCAAATCAAAGTGATTGGTGTGCCGTTACTATAAAACGAAACATACAACCTTTAGGCTACTTGTACTTATACCTGTATACCGGTGTATACAAGTAACTGTAGGTTTATTTTTTTGCTACCATTGTTAGGGGTATTATAAATAATTATCAGTATTTCACATTTGAATTTCCCGCCTTTTTTTATACATACACATTTACCCAAATATTTCATCCTTTTATCATATCATTATCATATTTAGGATAGCATGGTGGTACGTAATAAAGGGTATACCGACCTGCTATACCAGAGCTTTACCGACCTATACAGAGCTATACCGACCTATACAGAGCTATACCAACCTATACAGAGCTATACCGACCTATACAAAGATATACCGATCTATGAAGTCGTATATTTCACTCATTGGTCCGAAATGTTTGTTACCCGAAACTACCACTACGCATTCCCAAAGAATTCATAATGCAGCAGAGAGCAGACATTACTGCTCTGTTTATAAGCCTATGAAAACGAACGGATTGCTTTCTAATGTGTAATGACGTCAATATAAATGTGCCAGACATAGTTTATGGGGAAAGTCTATTGTCGATCGATCATACAGGAATGTCGGAAATTTAGCAAAATTTATCCCACTTCCATAGTAATAAATCCAACAATATCATTAATATATTGAGGGGGGGGGGGGGGGGGGGGTGGGTCGCCGCGGTCTTTTATAATGAGTAAGCAAAGTTGTCGTTGAAAGTGAAACATGAAACCCTAGAAGCAACCCATTGGTATAGATCTGTATTACACCAGTATAGCTTGAGATTTAGGTCGGCGTATATGCTGGTATTAGCCAGGGCCTACATCACATACATCACATAGCTCGGTCGGTATATAGCAATGCATTACATCGTTATATTAGCGTCGAATAGGTCGGCGTTAGCTCAGCATAGGTCGGAATAGGCCAGTTTTAGCTCTGTATAGGCCAGTTTTAGCTCGGTATAGGCCAGTTTTAGCTCGGAATAGGAGTTTTAACTCGGAATAGGATTTTTAGCTCAGTATAGGCCAGTTTTAGCTTGGGATAGGCCAGTTTTAGCTCGGTATAGGCCAGTTTTACCTCAGGATAGGCCAGTTTTAGCTCGGTAGAGGCAAGTTTTAGTTCGGTATAGCCCAGTTTTAGCTCGGCCAGTTTTTGCTTGGGATAGGCCAGTTATTGCTCGGTAGAGGCCAGTATTAGCTCGGTATAGGCCAGTTTTAGCTCGGTATAGGCCATTTTTAGCTCGGGAGAGGCCAGTTGTAGCTCGGTATACGACGGTCTGTTTTGGATTGAGATCGGTAAACCGTTTACTAGCCGTTTCTTACGTTGGTATAGCTCGTTATTAGGCCCGTAAAGCTCGATATAGGTCGGTATAGATCGATATAGGTCGATATAGGTCGGTATACCTTTTAGTATGTACCTAACATGATATAGTTTATATTTTGAATTGATTTGAACAAATACCATTCCTAATAAAAACATAACCGTTAAAATCATTTACTGATAGAATCTGATATTGCGAATTATAGCAAATCTGATTCTAGAATATTTTGGCATTATTACAGGTATCTCGCTGGGATACATTTACCAGCTGCCGTGGTTCCCAGGGCTCGTCCTGTTGCCCAGCAACCAGCTCCTGCCCCACCTGTCCCCGACCAACCAGCGGACGGACCGCCTCCAGCCGATAACGAGCCCACAACCAATCAGCTGCCAGAGGAACCCCCTAGGCCCAGTATCCCGGTATTAATATGGACCTTTGTTCGAACGTTCGTTAGTAGTTTGGTTCCTCAACCTCATAGAATGCATCAAAACAATTAGTTAGTCACGTGTTGGTGCGTAGGAATGTGAGGGGGGAGGGGTATGGGGGTAAGGGAAGGTATGGGGGAATATATGGGGGGAAGGGAAGGTATGGGGGGATATATTGGGGGAAGGGACCGTATGGGGGAAGATATGGGGGGTAGGGGATGTATGGGGGGAAGGGAAGGTATGGAGGAATGGGGGAAGATATGGGGGGAAGGGGAGGTATGGGGGAAGTGAAGGTATGGGGGAAGGGAAGGTATGGGGGAAGATAGGGGGGGAAGGGAGGTATGGGGACGATATGGAGTGAAGGGAGGTATGGGGGAATGTAAGGTATGGGGGGATATATTGAGGGAAGGGAAGGTATGGGGGTAAGTTATGGGGGGAAGGGAAGGTATGGGAGGAAGGGGAGGTATGGGGGAAGTGAAGGTATGGGGGGATGTAAGGTATGGGGGGATATATTGAGGGAATGGAAGGTATGGGGGTAAGTTATGGGGGGAAGGGAAGGTATGGGGGGAAGGGAAGGTATGGGAGGAAGGGATGTGTGGGGGAGTGAAGGTATTGGGGGGGGAAGGGAAGGTATGGGGGATGGAAGGTATGGGTGGATGGGAGGTATGGGGGAGTGAAGGTATGGGGGGGGGAGGGAAGGTATGGGGGGAGTGAAGGTATGGGGGGGGGAGGGAAGGTATGGGGGGAAGGGAAGGTATGGGAGGAAGGGAGTTGGGGGGGAAGGGAGGTATGGGGGGAGGGAAGGTATGGGGGGAGGGAAGGTATGGGTAAGGAAGTGAAGGTAAATGGGGGGAGGGAGTTGTGGGGGAAGGGAAGGTATGGGAGGAAGGGAGGTGTGGGGGAGTGAAGGTATGGGAGGAAGGGAGTTGTGGGGGAAGGGAAGGTATGGGGGGGGGAGGGAAGGTATGGGAGGAAGGGAGGTGTGGGGGAGTGAAGGTATGGGAGGAAGGGAGTTGTGGGGGAAGGGAAGGTATGGGGGGGGGGGGGGAGGGAAGGTATGGGAGGAAGGGAGGTGTGGGGGAAGGGAGGTATGTCTAGCTTGAAGGTATTTTGATGAATTTAATGAGGATTTCGTCATAGGAATATGATGGGGAATTAAGTAGGGATGGGATGGTTGTATCTTCTATCAGGTTATCGGGGTGACTCACACTCAATGGGTTACAAATTTACCTGTCTGTTTATATATTTATGATTTCACTTGGTTTGTGTGAGTTGGAACAACTTGTATTGTAACTTAACTTGTTTGAGAGTAATAATAAAAAATTACTCAATTATTAATGTAAATATTGAACAGATCTGTATATTTGTTGGTGTAACATAAAACTTCGCCTGTTGTTATTAACCTTTTAACCTTTAGATACTTTTGTGGAGACTTTAGATGAATTCGAATTTGAAAAACATTGTTTTATCGATCTCGTTTCCATGCGCTTGTAACCCGCAAATTGTTAAAAAAATGGGTACAAAAATGAATTTTTTTCCATAATTGCCTACTTCAATAAGTAATTAAGTAACTACAAATTGTCAGATTGTTGTACTTGACATGACACCCCTTTTTTTAAATTTTGTTAAAGAAACTCATTGCATGGGTTATCTTTATCATTTTCAACTATATTTTGCCATAGACCACTGCGACTTGTCATTCCTTGTCGTTGAGTTGTATGTAACACCACGCTCATGCTTGTTACTTTATCGTTACTTTACCTTTACTGTTACTTTACTGTTAGTATTACATTACCTCTCCCATCTGTTCCTTCTTTAGTCTTCAATAGTGGTGTCAATAAATTAATGTGTTAGATTATTCTACAATTGTTACTTTTGTTGGGCAAAGCTTTGCAAAGTCGGCAATGCCGTCCAGGTGGGATCGAACTGTTGGTCTCCGGGTTGGAAGTCTGACGCGCTAACCATTCAGCTAGCGGCTCAAGTAAAAGATACACCTGGAAATACTAACTCATACCTTGTATGTCCGCAATTTACCTCCTCATGGCCTCCCATCTATCAATACCAAAATCCGGAGGTCACCAGTTCGATCCCACCTGGACGTCATTGCCGACTTTGCAAAGCTGTGTGCCCAACAAAAGGTTATAATAATATGAAACCACTCATTTACCCATAACACCAATAATATAAATTAAATATAATTCTTCTACAAAGTGAATAATATTAAAGCGGTGTGATCCGTGCATAACTGAACCTCTGTTTTTCCCTAGAAACAAGAACTGCTACTGTATGTTCAGCTGTACCGTTAGTCTGTAAACGTTATTATCTTGTATAGTTGCACCAAATTTACTAAATTTAATATTTCAAGATACACCCCCATGTGGGGTAAAATAGGTATACGATAGAATGATATTTAATCATTTTTAACAAAAAAAAACTTAAAATACAGCTTTTGAATAATTTTAATTTTTCTGTAATTTTAAAATATCAAAATTTTGAAATCAAACTACTGGTATATATATATATACACAGTGTTCTAATACTCACCAGCATTTTGCACTTACTCAATTTTAATCGTTATTTAACTTTATGCAACAAACCGCGCTCATCAGCATTCTCTGAAGTGCCACTTTACACATATTAATTTTTTGAAATATTAACCATTAATTATCATATTTTCACAATGAAATTTTTTCTAATTGTAACCAATAAATAATTGAAAAAATATTCTATATTCAACATTTTGGTATTAATCGAAAATCATCGATAAATCGATCGAAAATTTCATAAAATCGATCGAAACATTTCGCAAAAAAAAGTAAACTTTGATGGACAACGCTACCCATCGATAAAATTCAATTAAGAATATTAGTAAAAATTATTTAGTAAATAAATATATAATACGTTGTATAACACTAAAAACTGATAATTAAGTAATTCGCGTAACCACCATTAGATTAATCGTTATCATTATAAAATAATACACGATGTTATTATATAGAACTTAACTATGTCGTGGGAATATAAACGTAGTATTAATTAATATATACATATGAACTAGCGTCTAGGAACCAGTTATTACAGGCGTTTTTCTTCCTCAAAGTTTTTTGCTGTGAACAATGAAACATCATATATTATGTTTTTGTATTTAGTGTATATTTCACCGATAATTTCTTTTGCTTATGAATTAATAATTCATCCATTGTCGGTGTTGTTCATAATATATATATATATAATTACTAACTTTGGAAACACACTCACTATTAATTGGTGCACGACGTACAGTATATGGATATTCACGTATTGTGTTGTTTAATAATTAATATAATAATATTATCTCCATTGTTTCCCCAACTCTATGTGTCCGGTAGTACCCGTTATTTATTGTGTTCTATATTAGAGTCTCATTTGAAATGTTCATCATTTTCGCCCTATTTGCGTTGATAAATAAAACTGAAACTGGAGCCAGTTACTTTTTTCAATAACTTGTTATCAAGTTTTTTCCGCTCCCCTTCTTACAGTTTCATTATCAGCTCAAATCATATTAATTGAATACTCTAATTATAACCGTTCGCTAATGGTTCGCAGCCTTGACTCGCCCCACAAGTCAGCTCACCTTTGCGTTGCTCTGGGTACCTGGATTGAACTGGGAGCACTAATTACAGGTTATTGTTTAATTTTACAATTTGCTGTAGTTACATATAATTACTTTGGCCATTACTGCCATTATTAAATCGAGACTATTAGCATTCAATTCATAACTACTGTCTCATTATCTCGCCTTGAATTTCACTTAAACATGAAAATTCCGAACTTCGGTATTTACAACATTATCACAATCGTAAGACACACATGGTCATTTCATTACACCAAACCCTATACACAGGAATAATTAGAAATAGTTTGCTGTAAATCTCAATTATGTAATTGGTTTTATGATTTTTTGATCTTCTTAAAAGGCGCACAAAATCGCAGTTCGGTAACGTAATCTTTCATTCTTTCTTCAATAGTTTTATGTAATTTATTTCTTCGTAGTTTGTAAATTACGTGCGAGCAACGACATTTTAGTTGTTGGACAGGATCAGTCTGCACCACTGTAAGTCCCTCCTTGTAGTGGTTACATTTATGTATAGAGGGCACATCTCCCCTGAGGTCGTGGGTTCGATCCCCGCATGTGGGCCAGGATAGTTTTCGTTTCTGCACGAATGATTCAAAGGGACTAGCGCATAGCTGCGTTGCATCCTTAAATGGAAGCTAAATGACTGCTGGAGTTTTCTCTTGGGAGTTTAGTTATAAAGGGGGGGGGGGGGGGGGGGGCACGTAAGACTTTGTGCGTAATCCATGGCACAACGGTCAAAAGAAACTTTTTGCTTTTGTACAATGCCGGAAGGCCCAGAAATAAAACCACCCATTATCACCAGTCATCTGTATATTTTCCGGTGTTCTCAATAAATGTCCATGAGCAGCAGGCGACGTTAAGGACTGACCACCACAGAGATTGCCTTCTGTAAGCGGCTGGACTGCAGATTAGAGCTGGGTTTTGGTGATGAGATGCCACCATAATTCTATAGTGCCACATTGCCTACGTCATATTTTAGCTATAAACAAAGAGGCAGCTTATTCTATGTTTTGTAAGATATGTTTAGCTTCTTTCAATCTCTCTGACCGAACACAAAGACAAATACGGAAAGATATGATCCACTCATTCTGTTACCAGAATAACCCTCCCGATCTGAATTATGGATTTCCAAGGATACTCTTGAAATTGAAGACAAATGACAGCGAATTTTCTCTCCTTTGCTAATAATTATGCTTTGATACTTCTAAGAGCCGGAGTTGGATCCTCCAAGGTGCCGCATCATCCTTTGTTGCCGCACAAGAGTCTATGGAATACCTGATGCGATTCAACATTATTCAGTTGAAAATATGAATTTCAAAAACCCAGAAAAAGGGAGGTTACTTTTCTTGGCGTTGGGTCCAAGGTCCAAATGAAAAGAATGTCCGAAAATGCTCTTCACGGTGTTTTTTTTCGGACCTCGATCCATACAAAAAATTAACTGTAACATGTGTTATTGTCTCTCATTTATTGATTTGAATAGAATAAAGTACCATTGGAACTTCTCCTTTCACATAATCGACCTATTCGGACCATCGTCCCATTCGGACCATCGTTCCATTCGGACCATCGTCTTATTCGAACATTCATCCCATTCGGACCTTCGTCCTTGAACCATTTTTTGGGGACTGGAATAGACTAAGTTGCCTTCAATTCTCGTGGTTTGACTTTCTTCCTTTTCATCTCCATGCGATTGGGGTGTAAAAGTAGTTGTGGTATTCGTAGGGAATACTCATCACTAGCCTGGAGACTGACAGGTTTTGCTCATAAAAATTGATTATTATATCCCCCCTCCGTCTCAATAATAATTACTACTATCACAAAACCGGTAAGTAAGTACGCCTAAGGTTTTTTGTGATACTTGGTTGAAGACAAGGAGACATCTACAAGGAGACCTGAACAGTGAACAACATGTAAGAAAAATTGATGAGGTGTAAAGTAAGTTTACCTTGGATGTGGTCTACTCGTCAATTTTAATCAGTATATCTTCCTTAACACACCTGTTTCTACAGGCCTGGATTCTCAACCTTTAAATAATGACCAATAGGATCTGTGTATACGATGAGGTGTGAGATGATTGATAGCATATATTTTCCACATCATTATAAAACTGAGAACTATGTGACAAAATTTAAACAATTTTTGTCCATATTATTTCTTAGTTCTCACGTTACAACTGAATTAGGTCATTTAGGGGTGGAGTTGCGGGGTGGAGTCGTTCTGTAACTTTTTATTCCTAAAAAGATACCCTTTTTACCGAATTATTGGGGAAGTGACCGATTTCTTATTTATATCCTCCAGCGGAATATAAAACGTGCTCTTTAGATCCCGGCGGGAAATAAAGTTATTAATAAATATGCATGTGTTTTACTATTACTTACTCAGTGCCGGATTAACCTTAAGGCATAAAAGGCACGTGCCCTAGGGCCAGCCGAAAAATACGGGCCATTTTTTCTCAGCGAGTCATTCTTGTGAAAAAAATATTCTTATCTGAAACGTCCACATTTTCTCCCATTAAAATTAGTAGAATACAGAACAAGAAAGTGCATCTTACGACGACTTCCTATCACTAAATTTGTGGTAGAAAGTGCAAAATTCTAGCTCAATCGACCGACAGGAAACATGGGCAGTAAAAGCTTTAAAGAGCTATGTAATTATGAACAATGGAGAATCTAATTTTATTTATTTGTGGGGAATTATTTTTAGTTATGCTCTTAAACTTTCTAGAACAACCAATAATTACGAGGTGACACAAGTCCTACTATAATCTGTTATATATTTTATATCTACTATAAAATAAATTTCTCTACAAGGGGGGTCACAAGTTGAGCCCGAGCCCGGAGAGACTCATTAAACTGATATATTTCTCTGCAGGGGGGTCACAAGTTGAGTCCGAGCCCGGAGAGACTCATTAAACTGAGATATTTCTCTGCAGGGGGGCACAAGTTGAGTCCGAGCCCGGAGAGACTCATAAAAACTGATATATTTCTCTACTGGGGGTCACAAGTTGAGTCCGCACCCGGAGAGACTCATAAAAACTGATATATTTCTCTCCTGGGGGGTCACAAGTTGAGTCCGCAGCCCGGAGAGACTCATAAAAACTGATATATTTCTCTACTGGGGGGTCACAAGTTGAGTCCGAGCCCGGAGAGACTCATAAAAACTGATATATTTCTCTACTGGGGGTCACAAGTTGAGTCCGCAGCCCGGAGAGACTCTTTAGACTGCTATATTTCTCTACAGGGGGGTCACCCATTAAATTTTCTGTTTTACGTTTAATTTTCAGAATTAACTTAATCTATTTAAATATTAAAGAGCCCGGATATGGGCCATTGATGTGTTTTTACACAGGAGGCGGTGACTGGTAAATATTGGGTCGGTAGTACAGTATATATATACTAATATAAATAATAAAGTATTAACATAAAGAACTTGATAGTAATATAAAGTATCTAATAGTAATATAAAGTAATAATATCAGTAACGCATGGGTTGAGGGACCGTTTACGTACGTAAAAAACAGACATAGGAAAAAGAAATCACAGCCCAGGAAATCCCCCATAACAATAGCTATTGCAGCCCTTAGCAATGTACTTTTAGGAGATGGTGTGCTTTACTTTTTATTTGGACAGACAGACAGTTGGAGACACCGACCGATAGTCTTACAGAAATTTAAGTAAATGAATTTAAATTCAATATTATTGTCCAACAAAAATGTATATTACACTTTATACAAACTTATTTCATTTTTTGAGGAGTATGCCATTTCAATATGTTGACTTCAAACACAGTAACCCCCATTATCTTATTAGTATTTTACGGTTTGTTTACGCAGTCTGAGCTACGCTGCTTGATTTCTCCATGAAAAAATCGTTGATTGATGTCACCATTGATAAAAAAAAACGCATGGAGAGTGTAACTGGAAAAATAAAAACCAGTTTATAAATAAAAAAAAAGTCGGCCCACTAAATTTAGAGGGTTGCTGCAGCTTGCCAGGTTGTATTATAGTAGGTCATGGGTGACCGGACGCAAACATTCAATAATGGTCTATTTAGCACTCCGGTTTTCCATACCTCCGCTGGGATTTCATCTAATCCACTCGCTTTATTATTGGACATGCTTTTAATGCTTCTTTGGAGTTCGGCAGGTGTAAAGTCCCCTGTTTCTATAGGTAGTGTCTTGTCATATATTTTCCTTGTAGGGCTGACCTCGATGTTTAGTGGCTGCCCAAGCAAGTTGCTGAAGTGATTTTTCCACTTCCCAACACGTTCTTCAGGACTATCGGCTTTGATGCGCCTCTTTGCACAACTTTTCCGACCATATACCTCATTTACAGTTTGCCAGATAAGTCTTGATTGTTGCTGTATGTGAGCAGTTGTAATTTCTTCAATTTTATCCTATATGTACTTTTCCTGGCTGATGTTGTAGGCCAATTTAAGATCGTCCTTAGCTTTCTCAACCTTGTTAATGTTTTCGGTTGTTGGTTGTTCAGTTTTTACTTTGTAGGCTATCTTAAGATCTTCTCTTTTACAAGTAACCTCAGAGTTTTGCCATGGCACAATACTGTTGTCGTTTGGGTTTCTGAGGGATATGCCTCTTAGCTGATTCCTTGTGGGCTTTTATTATGTACTGGTATATTGAATCGGTGGACTGGTCTTCATCCATTGACTGAAGTGCTTCAAAGCGGTTTTGAACTTCTACTGTATAAGCATCCTTTACTTACTGCATTGTCAGTTCTGAGTTTCTCCCAGTCATATTTGATTTGCTTGCTTGTCCTGGGTTTGCTGGCTCTCAAACGGAGTCTGATTTCTGCAGTCACAATTCAGTGGTCCGAACCAAATAGGTTGAACGAGCTGTATGCCTCGCAGTTGACCATGCTGTTTCTCTGTTTTTCTGCTGGCTCTGAGGGATTGGTTGGACTGTAGCAACATATTACTGTTGTCTTGGGATTCCCATCAAATGTTGTTATAATAACCCTGGAATTTATAGATTCGATGTTGTTTAGGGTCTTAAGTGCAAATGGGCTTAGCAGAATTCCTACTCCACCAATTGATGCATTGGCCGAGTTTCTTGGGCAGTGTCTTCACGACAAATCCGATGTTTTTGGATACGATGTTATATTCCATTGCCAGAGCGACCATGTCACCCTGTTTGCTATGTGCTTTCAGCGTGCGTGCGTTCATTGTAGCAATCTTTAGTGTCTTTTTACATTTCAACAGGTTGGTTCTTCTTTCTTCTCTGTCTTCTGTAAAGTATAGTATCTCATAAAGTAATAATTTTAATAATAAAATAATTAATTTATTTAAAATTTATAACATGTTTTACAGAGTCGAAGTCAATGGCTCCGGTGCAACATCGATGGTGTGTGGAACTACTGTAGTTGTGTTTCAAATGTCTACACCCTAGAATATAACTACTTATTATTAATATACTGTATTATCAATGTTATGGTATTATAAGTACCACCGTATTCAGTTAATTGAGGACCAAAACAAGAATTCACTGACCTGCAAATATAATAATTTGAGTGGTGGGGGGGGGGGGGGGGGGGGGGGGGGTACGTATTACGTAATGCTGATAAATAAATACATATAAAACACATTAAACATTCAAAAACACCACAAAACAAATTTCGGTCGCTCCGCTCGCTGTTGTTCCTCTGGCCCTCCCTCCTGTTGTTCCTGTGGCAGACAACTCTTGAGAAAACATATCTCCTAAAATTAACTCGTAAATATATCTTGACAAAATAACTCGTAAACACTAAACATATCTCGTCAAAATAACTCGTAAACACTAAACATATCTCGTCAAAATAACTCGTAAACACTAAACATATCTCGTCAAAATAACTCGTAAATATATCTTGACAAAATAACTCGTAAACACTAAACATATCTCGTCAAAATAACTCGTAAACACTAAACATATCTCGTCAAAATAACTCGTAAATATTCCTCGTATAAATAACCATTTAAAAAAAGAAACATTCGACAACTTCTAGTTAATATCCGGATATCTAACCTTCAAATCGATGCTGTTAATTTTTAAAATTTGCTCAGTATTCTATTCGATTGCAATTTGATGTGGTTATTCTATGCCGTTGTGGGTGGGTAACATAGCGTACTCTATAAATCCAGCCTCCATAAATTATGAAGGCTGCACGCTTGCAAGGCCTTTAATAGAGTACGCTATGGTGGGTAATAACATCAAATGACCCCAACATATTTGTGTCAAGGACAGCTCTACAGTATTAGGTACTGTAGAGGGGTAGAGATGTCCTTGATGGGTGTAGATAACACACAATGTAGTAAGTACCGGTAGGGCAATCACGAAAGTGATAGTATTTTGAAGATGTGGTGTTGTTTCACGTGCACATGCAGATAGGTATGCCTATCTCAGGTAGGGAGACAGGCCCACCACAGAAGCAATTTATTGTTGGCCTAGGCCTATATGGTCGATGGTGCTGCTGTACTCATTGATGACATTGCCGGCTCACGTATTTAGTATTTTGTTACATTTAAAATTAAAGTGGAACACGATTAATAGTTGACCTGAAATTGTGCAGTTACCGGTAGGCTAGTTCATTTTAGCATAACTGCGCAGCGGTCCGTAGCTACCTCCTACCGGGAGAATTCTGATCACTTTCCCTATGAATTTTTGAAATGTTATTGTACAATAACTGCATTGTAACTGTTATAGGCCTAAGTGTCTGTAACTGTAAGTGTAACTCACACTATAAGTGTAGGCCTAACTAAGGCCCTACGTACCTACAGTGTAGACAGTTCAACATTATATTCAACATTACAGTGTATAACAGATCTGTTACGGTATATTTCAAGTAGGCCTACCGATACCAACTAAAACTGTAATCGGTTTTAGATAAATTTAATGATTAATTTCAGCATATATCATAAATATTTATAATTTATTTTTTACGTAGGCCTACATTGTTCATTTATGACTTGTTTGCCATGTTTTATTGTTGTACTGTAATGTTTGTTTTTATTCAATAAAACCACCGGGGACTATAAATTAAATGAGATGAGATGAGATGAGATGTACAGTAGTACTGTAGATGTTATTGTACAGTATGGTACCGGTCTACCGGTGCAGTAGAAGCAGTACGCAGTAGGCCTCCTATAAGTAACCTGTTTTATATCTAAGTAACCTAAATTACGTATTTCTGTCGAAATGAGTCATACGATCTTCCCAGGGACAAATGTGATGATAATGTTTCGTTTCTCGTTTGTTTTAACTTTTATTTTGTTGGGTAGCGTTCATTCTAATAGTATCCACAGCATCAGCACCCCACCTGTCAATCAAGATTTTAACATGTCATTTTGCACTCAATGTTTCATTCATCAGAACGAGTCTGTCTGGGCGTCATGGCGAAATTCCGAATTCAAGGTGAGTTTCAGCATTTTTTTAATACTACAATGTGCGTATTGTAGTAATTATTCAGCCGAAACAAAGTACCATATTGCAATATTAAAGCGGGTGAGTACAAAACAAACACCCAAAGACTAAAGACCTGAACAAAACCCATGTGTTAACTTTCGTTTATTGTTTTGGTTCCTACAATATGCCTCTGTATCCTGCCCCTTTAAAAGGCAATGGGACCTAACGCTCTTTGGTAACTGTACGAAACAAAGAGGTACTGTAAAGTCGCGTTAGGTTCCATGTCCCAATGAGCGTTAGGTCCCATTTAAATGAGCAGGTTAATAAAGAAGCAGGTTACAGAGGCGCGTTTGGGGAAGCAAAACAATAAACAAAGTCAACACATGTTACAAGATTATGCAGGTTACTTAATTGGGTCTTTGTTTTGTACTCACCCATAGTAAAGCTAATAATTAATTAAGCATTCAGAACGCCGGTAAGTTGATATAATATTAAACGTTCAAGCGGAAACTTCGCAGCTATGCAGTACAGGCTAGACCAAAGACCATACGTTTTTGTGAGCTTTTAAATCGAATGCGATTACCCAGTCTGCCTTTATGTGCTAAAGGGACATCTGCTTATATTTTTTTTATAATTCTTTCGAGTTAACACTTATCAAAAGTTTATGTAAAGTGCTGCGCGAAGGCCCCCACTTCGTGTTTGATAATATATTATAAAATCTACCACAAATGGATTAGTTCATTGAAGTCAACCTCCATTCCAGCCAAATACATTCGATAACTGAACTTCACATACCGGTAATTCTATTAGATTAGGTTCTAACATGTAAAACGCATTAAACATTGTCATGGTGTACAAAAAAGTTCGCCCATGTGAATAATAACAGGTTCTCACTTTTCGGTCGAAATTCTACTGGAATTTTATATATGAAGATTTTCTATTTTACCGAAGTTCTCAGTATTAAGTGTTTTATAGCGATTATTTCTGTCTTACAGTATAACCTGTGTAGATAGGCCTACTTATTCGTTTATTGTTTTGCTTAGAATCAGCCCTTCTGTAACCTGTGGTTTTAGTGAAAACCTGGTATTATTCTTCACATGGGGGTAAACTGCAAAGTTAAATATAACAGCAGTAAGACTGGTATACTTCACATGGGCCAAAAAAACGTTTCTAGGTTTAGCAATTAGACTACTGTATGAATAACGATTTGTTTCCAGGATATTATGCTACACAGTCTGGGGATTGAGTCGTCGGAATTGAATGTCACCGCGGATAAAATTGCGAAAATAAAGAGTTTGGATGTGATAAAAAAGCTAGAGAGGGACATTGATCGCGATAACACAGAGGCAATGAACAACTCGAACAAATTAGATAGTGTCATAATTATTGTTGGTACAACAAGTAAGTAAATAACATTTAGTTATTTACAATAATAACCAAACATAACATTACTGTATAATACAATTTAATTTATCATTTAATTCGTCTGTATTATAATTTACTAAATGATCCCCGTAATATCAAACCTTTTCTTCGCGTTTTCAGTACCCGAAACCGATAACCAATGTTGTCACTTCAACATGGGGGGAGAGATGCCGGAAAAAATCGCGAACGCCATGGTTAATGTGTTCGTTCGCGATAATAGCGGACCTGAAGATGTTAAAAGGGACCAAAAATATGTATTAAAGGTAAATAAATGCAATATTATGCGGCTAATTATTAATTAATACTTAAATGTAATGGCCTGTAATGTAACTGTAATGACCTGCAAAGCAGAGGCGGCTTTGTTCTAGTGTCAAGCTTGGGGGAACCAATGAGACACTTCCAATGTTATATAGTGTCTGGTTGACGATGTGTGCATTGTACTTGACACAATGTACCCGACACATTTAACAAAATTTAAGAAATTCCACAAAAATATTTTCTGTTACTTTTGTTGTTACTTTTTTTCCCTAAGTAAAAAAGTGAAACTTTTTCTCCCGATTTTGGGGTATATTCGAGGGAATAAGTAACAATTTAAGAATAAAGTAGTTTACTTTTATTTTAATTCAAATTACAAGAATTGAATTTGAAAAAATATTATATAAGAAGATTTAAAATTAAACGACTAACATTATATTAATTAAAATTAATATAATTCAAATGTAAACCATTAGACGGGATAATAAATGAAAAGGATGAAGGTGAAGGTTAACACAATGTTGAGCAATTCTAGTCCTTTTCATTCATTTTCATTATATTAATTAATTAGTTGTTTTTGTGTAATTTATATTTTATATTTGCTGAGCACATAAACACTAACAGTACTACTGGTTAATCAGTGGGTGGTAAAGTAGTAGTAGGCCGTTAGTATTAGTAGTGGTAATATATTCTATGGCGCCTGGCGCCATACAAAATTTGATTGGTGGCGCCGGCAGTGCCATCAGCAAATTTCCAAAAAAATACTGCTTAAATTTGTTACACTTAATTTTGTAAGACATCACTAGGGGTTGAACCAGTGCTATACGGTAAAGTTTAAAGCTAACATTCAACTATGTAGTGTATTGGGTAATACTTCTTACTTTACAAGTAAATAAAGTGCTATTTACGTTGCAGCTGTTTCTCAGAAATGGAACTAAAGTTGCAGAAGCTGTCTTCAACGTTCCTGAAATATCGGCGCCTGGAGCGGTTGCCAATTTCAACATGAACGCTACAAATTTCAAGCGTCAAAGTAAGTGAAACCGCAGTCATTCTAAAAGTTCCATATTATTTTTCTAACTTGTCTCAAAAAGTTTCATGAGGTTTTCACATACCGCGAAGCAAGAACCACCAATAGGTGAAAATTCCCTCAAAGAGTGACCGAAGATTGATGGTACATATTACCTGTGATATTGGCAGTGTGATTAAATCCATACACAACATTTTTTACAGCATATTTAAGTGCTAAAGTATGTATTTCAATATAATTTCATATATTGTTTGTCTCTTATACAACATATTTTTGTCGTCATCTATTAAATTATTTATTTTTTAATAAAGTTAAGAAATGGGGTAGTCTTAACCACGATAATTCCGGCATAATAGTTGACGTGCGTCTTGGGAGTGAATGTGCCACTGGGATCGATGGAGTACTGAGATGTAATGTAACAACCGGCCCAGACCTTACTGATTGCGGGCCAGAGTGGCCAGACCAACCAAGTTCTGGTCGCAATTGTTCGGTAAGTAATCAGTCCGACAGGTCATCAGTCTCATTTAACGTATAGTTGATTAAATTTAAATTATAATAAAGCTGAATAGAATCTATTTACTTGACTACAATATTTAATACTGTAGTTGCTATTGAACTAGTTCGAAAATTAGTCTATTTATTTCCTAATTGTAAATATTAAACTTAATAAATTCTCATCGCGTAGCGTAAGTTCTGTCTTCATCTCTTTAACTCAACAATTTATTCAGATTTGAAACTACACCGCGCGCATACAGTATTCTGATGGCGCTGTACTGTCATGGCATCTGCTAGGGTCAAAATCCTATATTTTACTCTTCAATATATTAATATTGCGAGTAATAATATCAATAATATTACATCATTGTGCAATATTATTACACGTTAATTCAATACTACTACTACTAGGTCGAGCGAACTCGGACAGTGGAAATGAGATCCTTCCAGGCTTCCCGATTCTCAATAGTTGTCGCAATTTCGTTTCTCCCAAGTTCAGTATCCCTTTCAAGTTGATCTATATATGTTATGGCCGGTCGTCCACGACTACGCTTTCCAAGAGTTGGTTGCCAGAAAAGTACATCTGGTATGACCTCGTCTTTACTTCGCCAGCAGTGCCCACTGAATCTTAATCTGCGTTCACGGAGGGTGGTTGATACAGGTGGTATTGTACCATAAAGCTCGGCGTTTGTCATGTGTTGTCTCCAGCTGATGTTTAGGGCTGCCCTTAGTAGTCTTGTGTAGCAACCATCAATTCGTTGTTCAAGTGATTTAGTCAGTGTCCAGGTCTCACCCCCGTATAAAAATACACTTTCCACTGTGGCTCGAAAGAACTTGGTCTTCAGGTGCCTGGAGAGATCTGATTTCCAGATGGTATCCATTTTTGATAGAGCTGCCCAAGCCTTTGCTTTCCTAACTTCTATGTCCTTTTTGCTACTCTCTATCCATGATCCAAGGTACTAGAAGTCATCGACCTTCCTTAGTTGATTATTATCAATGGTTGTCAAGTTTCCATCAACATTAAAGGTCATGAATTCGGTCTTGGTAGCATTTATATGCAATCCAACCACCTTAGCAGCCCTCTATAATTTATTTAGTAGAAGCTGTGCATCTGTTAGCGTATTAGAGAGCAGGGCGATGTCATCCGCAAAGTCGGTGTCTGCGACTGTAGTTGCCGGATATCTTCTA